>OOFC01041461.1:0-11599 GCA_900323345.1 Pseudochromis fuscus | reverse complement strand
AACCACAACACCTTAGCAGTAGGAAACAATGTCTCTCTACCGTACGTTCCTCTAAAGGATGAAAGAGTGAACACATTGAGAGCAACGCTGAAACACTTGGATATTTTAATCATTGATGAAATCTCGATGGTGGACCACAAGCTGTTGGCTTATGTTCATGGTCGGCTGCGTCAGATTAAACAATGTTCAGATTTTTCAGTGTTTGGAAAAGTTTCCATTATTGCTGTTGGGGATTTTTATCAGCTGCCACCTGTTAAAGGGAAACCTCTGTACACAGAGCAAGTTGGGAGTGACCTGTGGACCGACATCTTCAGCCACGTGGAGCTGACAGAAGTAATGAGACAGAAGGACGAGGATTTTGCCATGTGTTTAAATCGCCTCAGGAAGCATCACAAGGGGATAAACTTCAGAAACAGGATGAAGTCTTACTCAAACAAGTGAGACTGGCATGGGCGAGGACACTGAGGACCTTCACATTTTTGCAACTAATACAGATGTGGACATCCACAACTTCAACATGTTGCACAAAGTGTGTACTGACATTGTGCAAATCAAAGCTGAGGACTTTGCCAAAAACCCACAAACTGGTAAACTGAGTCGCACACACAGCTCTCATTCGCACAAAAACAGTACATATTTAAACACAGTTCTTAGTGTAGGTCCAAAGGCTCGTGTCATGCTGATCAAAAACATTGAGTATCGGATGGTTTAGTTAATGGAGCGTTTGGTACTGTCTGCTCTGTCTCTTTTGGGACAAACAAAAACTTCCCCAAAACTGTTTATGTCATTTTTGATGACAACAAAATAGGGAAACAGCTGAGACAGAAATTTCCATCTCAGATCCAGCTCTTCAAGATGCTACACCGATACATGCTGATGAGGACAAGCTGAGCAGTACTAGTGTCAGGCGTCAGTTCCCACTGCGCCTTGCGTGGGCCTGCACCATCCACAAGGTGCAGGGTTTGACTTTGGACAAAGCGTGGTCTCCTTTAACAAAATCTTTGCAGCTGGACAAGCATACGTTGCTTTAAGTAGAGTCACTTCTCCATCCAACCTCATTATTCACAATTTCAACACCACTAAAATTTATGCTAGAACGATATAGACCAACACCTGGAACAGCTGGTGAAGTTCATAGAGCTTCCCTTAACCACACACTCTGGTTTTAAAGTTTGTTTATTCAATATTCAAGGTCTGGAGAATCACATCGCAGACCTGAAACAGACCACAGAATATTGAATGCTGATATTTTATGTCTGACTGAAACGTGGCTACAGGATGACACACACAATGTTGACATCCCCCGAACCACGTTTCACCACACTGTAAGGTCACAGTCATACAGTGACATGGCACTTTTCAGGGACCTGCAACAAGGGAAACATGGTGGAGTTGGATTTTACCACAAGCACCATGTTACTTGTAAGGTCCTCTATTTACCTTGCAATAATCTGGAAGTGATCATATTTAGTGTCCAGCCTTCCAACCACAACTACCTGCTCCTGTACAGACCACCTGCTTACAAAATGAGTTTGTTCAAAGCTAACCTGGCAGAAGTACTTGGTCATTTTGATCAACTTTCAGGGCCCAAAATAGTCCTGGGTGATTTCAATGATAATGCACTTGTATCAACATCCATGTACACATTCATGGAAAACCAGGGATTCTGTCAAATTGTTAGACACCCGACCACAGACAGTGGTACCTTAATTGATCATGTCTATGTAAAAGACACAGATCCCTGTAAAATAAATATTGAAATTTTATCTACATATTTCAGTGATCATGAATGCATATATATATGGATTTCTTATAAGTGCATTAAGCATCGTCACACTCATCCCTGACAATTGAACACATGTACTCATCAGCTAAAAAAAACATAGAGAAGACTTCATCTAGGTACTTCTAATGCCACTGATTTAGATATCACCTCCATTTGCCTATTTATGTATTTAGTGTTTGTTGGTTTATGTATGTTGTATTCTATTTATTTATTTATTCTTTCATTCATTCATTTGTTCTATGTAATTATGTATGTATGTAGTGTCTTTTGTGTATGTTTTTCTGTATTCTTGTCAGGCCTGTGGGATTCTCTGCCCAAGCAGTATGTTGTGTTTTGTGTTGTTTTACTGTCTCTCCCCCCTTCCCTTCTTGTTCACTTTCAGGCAGGGTGTGATGTCCTCACACTGGCAAGTTGTCAGATGACCCTCACCTGCTCCCACTTCCCTACTGCATGGAGTTAATGCCAAACCAGCCATCCACTCATCACCAAATTAACAGTAAATCACACGGTAACATGCCTCATCTTTAGTTAGCCCAACTTGCTGCTGCGATATTCTCTTTTCTTGCAACACTGCTGTGCTTTCTGTTACTGGACTGTTTCTGAAACAACTCCCTTTTGCCTGCCTTGCTCAGGAGATGCCATCCTCGCCACCCACGTTTCCCGTCACAGTCACGAGACTTCCTGAAGTTTATGAGCTGAGGACTCCTCAACCCTCTACATTACTACTCTTCTCCCATGGAGGCAGGAATCCCCCCCATTACTCACCTTCCCGCAACTTCTTTACAAATGGACAATAAAACAAGACCCACTCCTCATGTTTAAGCTGTGCTGTCTATGCAGGCTGTTGTGCAGGTGTGAATGCAGGCCACCACTACACATGATCATCATATGTATTTGTGTATTTAATCATTGTTTTTCTGTATCTACGTAGTTTGTTTTATATATGTGTGGACACATGTATATGTGTAAATGTGTTTGTTCATATTGACCTTTGTGAAAAGTGTAAGTACATAAAGAATTTACATTTAAATCAATATCTGCACAAAATATAACATTGAAGTACAGATGTATGTGTATTAATTGCTGCACAGCAAAATCAGCATACCCAAATTAACTCCATCGGATTTGATTTCAACACTTTTGCGGTGTCTATAAGGGTCCACACCACAAAGTGTTAATTTAACTCTTTCTGGAGTGTTGGCACCTTAACAGTGTCATTATAATGCTCTTCTATACAGTATGCATGAAAATGTTCATCAAAGTACAATGTCTCAACAGTACAACCTATTATGAACGCACGCTGTTCATGTATTATGACATTGCAGATTTTCATGAATACAGGTAGGTCATCAGATGTTCCAGAGCATATATATAGATCCATCTGATACTCAGTGCCATAATTTCTGACCCACCTTGTAGTAGAAACATGTGAACATGTATCTAAATGTAATGTCTGACGCAATAACTCTCCACCTTTCAAGCTATCAATTGGTTGTATTTTTAATGGACAAAACTCAGATCTCTTAAAATAATAGTTTTCATAGTAAAAGGCTAGTTGACGCTAGTGTTGTTTTACTAAAGATTTTGTAAGATTTTTGAAATTTTTTTTAAATCTTCTGTGTAGAATAGAGCTGCAAGATGTACATTCATTAGTACAGAGTTCAACTTTGGTGGTAGATTTTTAAAGTAAAATATACACAGCCAAGTTTGTGGACGCCCTTTTTAGAACCAAATGGGTTAGCTGGGTTCAAAGATTCAAAATATTATAAACAATCTATAGATATCCTTACCAAGCCAGGTATGTCAAGGAAACGAGGGAAGACATCCAAAACTGAAGATGTTGTATCCTGGTCATGAACCAGCTTCTTTCTGTACTCGAAGGTGGCTCTCATCTTTTCTTTGACCACGAATTTATCTGTTGAGTGTCTCATCACTGAGAGGGCCTCTTTGCACTTGTCACCCCAGAGCTGGTCACCAGTCAGCAGAGATTCTCATCGGGTTGTTGGGCTGTCCTGGAGATCTGGCTTGGAATGGCCACGGGAACCATCATAGGTATTGCGTTGTGACTGTTTTGAGTCTCCAAGCAAGATCGCCAGTATTTCCCTCAGGATCATAGCAATGTTCCTGCTCAAACACACACACACACACACACACACACACACAAAAAAACAATGGAAAAACATTACAAATAGTAAGCAGAAATATGGACTAATGACATAAATACTAAAGCAGCAGCATGTTAGAGAGATATTAAAACTTACATATCCATTCTTGGAGTATGGATCTTGCAGGTATGGAAACAGGGTCACAATTCCCAGTGCATAATTGGTCCGCACACTCCTTGGTGGAATATATGTATATATTCAATTTGTGTGTGATTTCTGCTTTTCCCTTAGTCATTTGAAAGGATTTCTCCCCCATATAAGTCTATCATTTCTGCAACCAGAATGTTGATCATCAGTCTGCCTATTACATCTGACAGCGTCTTAGTTTTGTCATACTCTTTGAAGATTTCTTCCCCTTTTGGATTGGACCTCAGAACTGAGTCAACCTTCTGCAAAAAATAGAATTTTTTATTTTTCTTCACACATCATTACCTTCACAATAAAAAAATTTAATATTTAATTTGGACAGTGAGCTTTGTTAGATCAAGTTTAGTCTGACATATGACAATAAAGTGGTATGAGCTGCATGATAACAGTTCAGCTGCTGCTAATATTTAGTAACAATCCTAAAATCTAATAAATTTGTAAATTATTTTAGTGTTGACCTGTCTTGCTTCATCGCGGTCCAGCACTCTCGGGCTCCTTGCTCTGTGTTTTGTGGCTTGGAGGATAATGGTCGAATCAGATGAAATGGAAGAAGCTGGTGATGCTGTGGGGTCTGGCAGTACCGATGACTCTGAATTGTCTTCCACCAAATCAATCTGAAGAGCTAAAATATATAATGTTGTCTTCAACATTATGCACTGGTGTGATCACTAATTTAAATCTATAAATGAATTGGTATAACAGAGTATTTGTTTGAATATTAAGATGCATAACCTTCAATAAATATGTAATGCATGAAGACTGCATGTCAGATTAAGACTGAGTCCATTCTTCTTAACACTTATTTCCTTACATGTTACTGGGCACTGGCGATATCCAACTTTGAAGTTTCGGACCCCTAACTTTATCAGCTCATCAAAAGTATCTCCATCAACCTCAGTATCTGATGCATCAGTCAAGATTAACACACCTTCAGGTCGAAGTTCAGCCTGCAGACTAAATTTGTCTGATACTGGGTGAAACCAAAACAACATTAAATTAAACTACAATATCAACCATCTCATTTACTCTAATTGAGATTTTTGAGTTTGTTTAAAATACACATGCATACAAACCTTGTTGAAGAAACTGGAGAAAATCAAAGTTGTCATCAGTTGTGGAACTTTAATGTATTTTTGGACTCCTCCATATTCCACCTTTGCCAGCATTTTCTGCATGCATTTTAGAAAATATATGACAGGTTAACTTCCCCACAAGAAATGTCAGAAAATGATATTATGCATCATCCACTTTAAAAACAGAAATGTTTTAGGCTATTTTTATGTCACAGACACACCTACTAAATTTAGATCCTACCACGACACTTACTCTTAACGATATGAAAAATAATGCATCAACACCAAATGCTACAGACTATAAAAAGCAAAACAATCAATACAGTTTGAAGGCACCTGAATCTTTTGCCAAAGACCACTGTAAGTCTCAATAGATTATACCTCACCTAAAGCGACTCTGTTCTGGTTATGTTTAGCGTGGCCTGTTCCAGTGACATACGTTAGTTAGTTTTACCTAGTTTCTTGTATAAAATGTAATTGATATTTTCGCCGGACCCAACAGACAACGTGCAGCGCTTTAGCATGGTAGAAGCAACCTTGAGATCGCTAGCTTAATGCTAACATCTCACATCCGAGACACTGCTGCCATAGCGGGCTTAGCTGAGTTAACAGGATAATAAGAAAACGGTCTCTCTCAAACTTTACCATAGCTAACCGTCTTTACACGCAAGGTTTTAGCGAACTGAATGTGCAACTAAAATTACCAGAGGTTAGGTTGGCTAATATGGCAGACCATGAACATGATGGTGAGAACATCGTGTCGCCATTCAAAAAGACCAGGTGCCATGAGGAAAATATAATTTAACAATATAATATCAAAACTTAAGGTTAACGGAAAGTACATACATTTACTTACTTACCGAAGAATGTCAACTTTAAACCGAAATGAAGTTCACAAACTGTACAGTTTAGGAGAGCCTCCTCATGCTGACCGGGACCTGTCGTGGTGTGTAGCGCGGTGGGGGTGGGGTGAAATAACACCTGAGGTGTCGCATCCAGGTTCAGAGTCCAGAGTTAAAAAGTTAGAGTTAATGTTTCTATGACACTTTGAGATTTGATTTAAGGACACTTTGATTTGACACTCTGTTTTGTCACCAACTATTTGTGAAGTTCTAGTTAAATATAAAGGATTTAACTCCGTCAGAGTATAGTTAACTCTGCTTTTCCCAAATTTCATTAAGACCAAAAATACAACTCTCCTCAATTTGCTGTGTGACTATATTCTGAATCTGAGATATTTTTCATAAATGAGACTTTTGCTGTACTTACTTAGTGTTTGTATGTACGTACATATGTTAATAAACATATATGTAAATATAAAATTTTATGAATGTCAATAAATTCTGTGTGCCTCAATATTTGTAACCATGTATTCATTTTAAAACATGTGCCTATCTGCATAAAAGCACAATACAACTATGTATGGAAGTAGTTGTGTTGTCGTTTTTTTACTGAATTCTGAGTGTGTGTGATACTTTCTCATTAATACACAATATAACCAACTGAAAGTTCACATGTATGGCAATGATGATATGTCTTTGTATACTCATGTATACTTGACCTTTCTTTCATAGACATTGTTTTACCAACCCAAACCTTTGTGTCAGCACACATTAAAAGTCAGAGTCAAAAACCATGTGGCAGTGAGAGGGCAGAAATCGGAAGGCACAGATGTCTTCTCTTAAAGGAATGGAGGAGGTTTGTGATAAACAATGGTGTCACGTACCAGCGCATCAAGGACTGTGAAAGAGGAGTGGTGGAGCAGCTAGTACTACCGGAGAAGCTGCGGTTATCAGTCAAAACTGCCCTTCATGATTACTCAGGACATTTAGGATTTGAGAGAACATTGCACATGACAAGAGAGAGATTTTACTGGCCAGGTATGTTCCAGGAAATCAAAACTTGGTGCAAGGAATGTGAGAGATGCTGCCTCAGAAAGACCCCCACTGCTGGCTTCAGGGCTCCCTTTGTGACCATCCACAGAAGTGTCGCCATGGAGCTTGTTTGTGTGGACTTTTTATTGCTGGAGAAGTCAAAGGGTGGTATTGAAAATGTGCTCATTGTTTCTGATCACTTCTCCCGATATGCTCAAGCCTATCCCACAAAAGAACAGAAGGCTAGCACAGTGGCTAGGGTGCTGTGGAAGAACTAACTTATGTTTATGCTGATGGCTGGGACACCATGAACTAAAGTAGAGGTGGCTGTAAGGCAGTATCCTAAGCACTGCATCAGGGGGTGCTAGGGCACCATTAAGTTTTAGTTTTATGAAGCATTATGAAGCATTTCCAAAACCCACAACATTGTTTTATCCTTTGTGTACAGCATAAATGGACTAAAATAGAGATAAACAATGACATATTGTTGTCTCAAAAGAACAGAAGATGAAGATGAAGCCACTCCCAGGTGACAGGACAAGCCGATCAAGGAAAGGTGTGTGCCTGCAGCAGGTGGGACTGCGTTCCTACCTTGTCAGCATGGAGGGAACCATGTATTGTCACAACAGGGTTGATCTCCGACCAGCAGAGGTTGCCCCTCCACAGCCATCAGCCCAGACAGACCAGCTGCTGGAGCAGCCTTTGGATGTGTGTGCAGCTGAAGGGGACCATGCGAGTGGGAGCAGTGCTGAGGGAGTCGTTGACAGTTCTGCGATGTCTCCTAATTCATCAGCCCTGAGGCCGCCGCCACCTCCCTCACAGGCTGTGACTACACCATGCCGTCAGTTACAGGAGCTCTCCCGGAGCAGGAGGCAGATTAAGCCCCCAGACAGACTTGACCTCTAGGTCCATACATTGTACTGAGATTTACAAACACTGGTCTGTGAACAATTAGAAATAAATAAATTAAAAAAGGAGAGGGAGAGAGAGAAACTGAGTAATGAGAAAGGATCACTGAAATGTTCTTATTTGGTTGTTTTCTCAATGTACCAAGGAAACCATTTTGTTGCTTTTGTTCTGCAAATATTTTGGTTGATATTGACATGCTATCTCTTTGATGCACTAGTTCCATCACACTGTTTTGATATTGGGGTTATGAACACTAATGTCAATACATTGTTTGATATTGTAGTCTATTAAAGAAAGAAAGTTGTTGTCGGGTAATGTTATGCAGCCGACAGCTCCCCCTGGGGGCACAGATGTTCGTGTCTTTGCTTTGTGTGACAGGAGTTCTGTTATGAGCACTGCCGTTAACACATGCTACTGAGACACACCCTGGCTCTGCCCGTTATTTATATGCACTCACACATGCAACATATATGGTGGAGATCACTGGGAGGCCGGGCCCAGAGATCTGCTCTATTGTTCTCACCACCCTCTGAAGACCCAACTGGTCAGCTTTAGTGCAGCTAGAAAACCTCACCAACAGTCCATATGTTAGCACACGTTCAATCGAACATATCAAAATCTTCTGTGAAATAATATATCATTCTTGTATAAATTAATAAGAGGATTTAAAAATACACTTTAAGACACTTTAAGTTGGTGTGTAAAATGTTTATCAATGTTTATTGTTAATGTTTGTTTTCTGTGTTTATGATTTATTCCAGATGGTTTGTTTGGTCAATGTCGGAGCTCAAAGCACAACCAGGTCCAGTATCAAGTGACGGTTCCTGTCCTGAAGAGAATGCAGGAAGTCCTGAAACAGCTCATGCTCCAAGGTCAGACATCAGAAACATCACTAAAAAAACTGAAACTGTTACAGTAAATTTGAGCATTTCACTTGTGTGTGTGTGTGTGTGTGTGTGTGTATTTTCAGGGCTGTCATGGCAGGATGACATCACTCAGTATATTTTATCGAAGGAGCTGAAGAGAGTTCCTCACACCACGATTCCCTTCAAACCAAACTCCTCCTCACCATCTTCACACATGCCTCAGTGAGTGTTCTTCAGCTACAGAGAAATCTATTGATGTAACAATTTGTTACATTTTGGGCAAAAGGTTTTTATGTTTTGGGCTCAGGATTTTGTTACATTATTGACCAGTTATTGCATTTTGGGTTTTATTAAATTTTTTTCATTACATTTAGCTAAGCACTTTTGGTACATTATGGGCCAGTTATTACATTTCGGGGTTTTATTACTTTTTTTTTTTTTATAACAACTTGGGTCATTACATTTCAGGTCATGGTTACATATCGGGCTCGAACAGGTCTGAAACATTCTGCAGAGAGACAGTGGTTAACTCTCTGACTACATAAAACTAATTAGACAAAGGAGTGCATCAGGTATTTACACTCCACCTCTCCTTTCCGTTCTCTGTCCTGATCCTCCCTTTGTTTTTTTTTCTTTGTTGCTATTTCTCTGTCCTGATCCTCCCTTTGTTTTTTTTCTTTGTTGCTAGGTCCAGGCAGCACATCCCCCACCACAGTCCTAAGTCCGGTTCCATATCTTCTGGTGGAAAATATGTTGACTACATGATTGTTGAACCTCCTCAGTCACCATTGCGAATGCAGACAGCATCCATGGACCCGTATACATACCACCAGGTATAAATACACACATTTACAAAACTGATTCATTCTCACACACAGGTTTGTTTACAACAACTAAAATAGTATATATTTAATCTGAACTTATGCTTGAACCAAAGTGTAGCCAGTCTGGTCTGAAACACTATGTTGTTGTACCCTCTGCGTTGTGTAATGGGAAGGAAGGAGATGGAGACTTCAATCTTAATATAGTGTGGCACAATGCTACTTTGATAAGCAATTTTCCACCTGCTGGTTATAATTTTACATTTTATGCATTGAAATGGGTCTTTGAACATGAACATGAAGCAAAAAAAACATTGGGTGAAAGAACAACAAGAAAAGAAGAAAGGAAAAATTAGATTATGAATACAAACTATATTTGCAGAATCAAATAAGATTTAAAGCTGCAAGCAGCATTCCTAGAGCATTCAAGCCCTCACCCCCTGCGGCGGCCGGCTGCCGCCACTCGGTCCACGGCACTGCCCAAGCACGGCAAGGGCCTTCTTTCTGTCATGCAGGCAGGGCAGAATGTAACTGCAGTCACTGCTTCAAAGTGGAAATCAGGCATTGAATCAAGTTGAGTCAGGCACAGAATCAAGTCCATGAGCTACACATATTGAAGTAATGGTGCGCACTTTGGCCCCTGTAACCTGTGACCTCTGCCTGTCATCCTGCCTTACTGTGCCTGCACACAGTGAGCATGATGCTGTGCAGCTTTTTCTGTCGTGCAGTACCATGGGGAAAGCAACCAAATCCACACCTGTTTGAGCATCGACTGGGCCAACACAGTTTTACCTGCAGATGTCATTAAAAGTTTAAATGAGTCACAACACTTTTATCCGTAAATGTTGTATTTACATCTTGTCGCTATGTTGTACTGTTTCTGAGTTATAACAGTTGTAGTGTGACCAGCAGAGGGCAGCAGAGCACAGGAGATGGGGGAGAACTCAAAGGAGGAGGTTGCTGCTGTCCGCAGCTTTCTCTCCTTCAATCCAATGGAGGAAGCAGCGAAACCCACACCCGTTTGAGCTTCTACTGAGCCAACATAGTTTTACCTACAAACTTCATTAAAGTTTTTAAACAGTCACAAGACTTTGATCTTTAAGTCTTGCACTTACATGTTTTTGCTATCTTGTAAATTTGGTGAGTTTTTGAGCATGTTGCCCAGAAGGGTCACAACAAATACTAAAGTCACAACACTAATGCAAATGTCAAAACACGAATACAAAAGTCACAATGCTAATGCAAAAAGATGACAACACTAATGCAAAAAGATCACAACTGAACTAAAGCCACAACGGAAATGCGGTCTGAAAGTCAGGCTTTCTTTCCAGGGGACAGTAATTGCGAACGGAAAGAAGTAAGTTGTTTTTTTTCAACATAATGTAGCGTAAGTGTTGGATGGACGTGGAGCGGGAGAGATTGTTTTGGAAAGTTTAAGAAGTAAAACGTTGTTGGCACTAGGTGACTGATTAATGATTTTACTGCTAGCTATACTACATTTATCGTAACATAACTCGCACACTTTAAGGAGTAGAAAAATTATTTTAATAACTTTTTCCCTTCCTGGTTGGTACTTTCTCCGTGCCTATTTTTGTGTAGATTGGCTTTACCATATTTGAGGAGTATAAAATTTGTGTCGGACCATTTGGCGCCAATTTGTGCAAAAAAGCATGAGGCAGAAATGGGCGTGGCCTAGCCAGAAAGATTGAGGAGGATTGCCCGAACGCGTTGATGTAAGGTTTTTGGGGGTTAGTGGCCTCGGTTGGTCAGTATAAGGCTAAACGTGTTATTTTTGCTGTAGCGCCACCTAGTGGTGCAGGTCAATGAATTTTTGTGTCTGCGTACCCTGCGCAAAACTGGACCAGGCTGGCTAGTTTTCATTCAACCGCATATTACGTGCTAGTCTGCAGTATGAGCTTTACCTACGGAAGAAAAAAATAAGAACTAGACCTGCGAGC
>OOFC01041459.1:0-12300 GCA_900323345.1 Pseudochromis fuscus | reverse complement strand
AAGGTTTCTGTTCATATTCAAGGTCACTGTTCCCAAGACGACTTTAGGACTTTGGCTGCTTCTGGATGCTAAAGTCCGACGAAGTTGATGTCCAGGTTTAGCCCCGCCCCCTGTTATAGAACCAAAGCTACACAGGCCAAAACTACCTCGTGAACAAAAGCATTGGCATCTACAGCTGAAGACATCAACTGACAGCATCAAGAAACTAAAAAGCATCCAGAATGTACTCAGCTTGTCTCCACAATGAGAAGCATTGTCATTCATGGTTCCCAGAGGAGGAACCGTACTGATATTTGTGACCATCAGTCTTTTCCTGTGGCGCCACCGTGAGGTTGACAGTTTTTTTTTTCTTCCTGTCTTGAAATTTGGCAAATTTAACTGTGGATGCGTTGCAAGAACTTTGTTAAATTTAATCTGCACTTTGTGAGCAGTGATCGTTTTGAAAATGTTAGCATGCTAACACCAGCATGTTACTGTGCTGATGTTAGCATGTTGCTCAAAACAATGATGTGGGTTTTTTTTTGTTATGGTTCTCAGAGCTGTAGACGTCGGACTTCAGATCTGACTTGGACTGGACTGTGAGACTTGACCTGCTGACTTGACTTCCCTCTTGACCCGGTACAATCAGAGACCCGGGGACTTGAAGGTTACCGTTCAAGAACTGGACTGACCAACCAATCAGACTTCGACTGTTGACTTTCTGAATGCTCTGTTGTGTGCAGATGTAAATTGTTTCTTGTTGGAGACAGTCAGAAATAGATTATCACCAAACTGAGGAAAACAGTTGTACTCCATTTTGGCTTGACCTTGACATCACCAACACACACCTCTGCATGGACACACACACACACACACACACAGCATGCCATATGGACCCCTTGCTTTGAGTCCCGTACAACAAATAGAACAGCAATAAGAAACAGATTGAAAGTTTGTTTTCATGGGAAGACATCTCCAACATTCCACAAAGATATCACACACACACACACACACACACACACACACACACACAAAGCGTGAGCCAGAGCAGATGAGTGTAAACACAACATGAACCTAATAAAAAACATGATGCTGTTGTTTAAATATGAGCATATGACACACACATGCGCACACACATGAAGAGTGTTTTCAGACGGTGTTTTCTGTGCCTCGCTCTGATTGTGCAGAAGTGAGTTTTCTCTGCAGAGCACAGGAGCTGGTGGTCACTGTAGAGCCGTGTCACTAACTGTTGATGCCAATGACAAGCGGTGTTCACAAGGGGAACACGTCCACACGGGCTCTCCAGACCGTTTGACGCTGAATTCACCTCACGTCCATCTGCATGATCAGCGTGTACTATCGCCATCCAACCAGCACACACACCTGCCATTCAGTGTGAACAGCACTCAGCATAAGGACAGTGCTGGGTCTCTACTGTACACATAGACTGTATATACAATGTGGACATCGTCACTGTGGTGGTTTGTGGACTCACATTTTGAAGCCAGGAGTTTGGTATTTGAACGTGGCCATGTTGGTTTTTTGGAAGTGACCATATTTGGATATGAAGGGAGGAGTAAGGAGGCATTGACTCTTGAACTCAAGGTCACTGCCTAATATGGATGAGACTGGAGTTCACTCACAAATGAGTCTCCACATCACCTGTACGTCATTGGCAACCAGAGCTGTCAATCAAGCTAACCACGCCCCTAAATCTTCCTCCTTCCTTCCACCATCAGATCACTGAGGAGAAGACTTTACTTTAGCTAATGACATCAGGATGACTTGAGGAAAAAAATTATTAACTGAGTATTTCAGATTGAAAATGAAGATTTTTTTAAATTAAACTCAATTGGAGCCAGAGTTTTTTGGAGCCAGCATCTAGTGGCCGTTGGTGGTATTGCATTTTATTTGCCCTGGCTTCACTTTTGAGACCCGGTGGCTACGTCCATCTTTTATATACAGTCTAAGGTCTGGCAATGCAGCTGTCGCCATCTTTTTTCTGGCCCAGATGTGACCATATTTGGACGAGGAGGAGGAGCTCAGGAGGAGTTGACTGCAGCTAGCATCCTGTGACAACACAAAGAGGCCACACTCTTAATTATGCATAACTTGAAGTTTTAATAAAAGTAGGTGGGTTATATAAACATTTCACCCACTTGTGATGAAGTAGCCAAAGCGTTTGTGTAGCAGACTGTACACATGCTTGTTTCTGCTGTAAAGCTGCTGAAAAACTACAACTTGCAAACTGACAAATAAATCTTCTGAAAAGTCAGAATGGCGATTTGAGAAATGCTCAATTTATTAGTGTGGAAATAGAGAAGCTCTTCTCACTTGGACTACAGAAAACAAATGTGGATGTGTTGAAAGAGTTGTCCAGAGATCTCCAAAAACATCCTTTACCATTAAAATAGATTTGTTTTTGTGCACTAACATGTGGTCTGGAGTAAGTACACGGGAAGGGATCTGGACAAAAAACAAAAACACTGATTTGATAATCATTTGATTTATAAATCCAAATCTGACTCCTCTCTTTGAAGAGGTGACGGACAGACAGCATCATAATCAGTTTCATCCTCTGAACTCCTCCTCCTCTGTGGCTATAAGCTCTCATTTATGAAAAAGATTTTCTCCTGCATATGTTCTCAATTATGCATCAAGTGAGGATCTGAGTTTGTGTGTGTGTGTGTGTGTCACAGTAATCCCTTGGATGGTTTACTAGGCCAGTGGTGTGGCATGAGTGAGACATGAGGCTTTAACCCCAAAACATATGCTGCTTCATGTCTGTCTCTCCACCTGTCTGTCTCTCTTCTTTCTAACAGCTTAAAGAAGTCCAGCCCTGCCAATCTGTGTAATGGATTCATTTGCCATGAAAGGATGTTTCGTTTTCTTTTTTTTGTGTGTGTTGCTGCACTCTGTGTGTGTGCGCAGGCGCGTGTCTAACTTGTGTGTGCGAGCGTAAACTTTCCATCTGGGATCTGCTATCAGGAGAGATGAGCTGTGAGCATGTCAGAGCCTCAGTGTGTGTGTGTGTGTGTGTGTTGGTGCTCATCTGGTCCTGTGAGGTCACTTCCTTCCTCTCTGGCCTTGGCGAGTGTGTGAAACACATTTATTTAAAGTCCACGCAAACACATGCTGTCGCACAGTTAAAATGTGAATAGATGTCGATGCTGATTCTCGTCACATTATTTCAATCAGGATCAGGTCGTGCCACCATTTTTAAAAGCCGAACTTCCTGTAAAAAGGACTTTAACAGGAAGTTCAGCTTTTAAAAATGGTGGCGCGACCGAAGCTTCACTGCAGCTCAACTTCCTGTTAAAAGGGCTTTAACAGGAAGTTGAGCTGTAGTGAAGCTTCGATTAGACACCGGTCACTCCAAAACCACCTGAGAGCCGACAGATGGCAGCTACAACTTCAATTCAAACCAAACTGTTCCTCAATAAGATTTTAGATTTATTTTATTTACCCTGGATTTAATGGGGGAAATGAAAAACTCTTAAAATTTAAAGGTAGCTATAGAAAATTGAACGTAAATACATGCATAAGTTGATGGCTTAAGGCAAATTTCAGGTGTACAGTATTTGATCCTTCATGAAAAAGTTGTGGGTGTTTTTATATTGCTTGCCACACTAGTGAGCTGCCATTTTAAATATATACTGTATATATGAAAAGTGGACATTTCTTAACAGGCATTTTATTGTGAAATATTTGTACTATATTTAATTTTTAGCCTGTATTTGAGGTCCAGACAGTATTTTTTCATATGAACACACTGTTACGTACACTGTTAGAAACGCAGCTTTTAATTGAATATCTGTTTTTATTTACTCAAGGAAAAGTGGTTTGTAAATGCAGTCTAGTACAAGTAGGTCACCAAAATAAAGCTGCTGTCTGGTTAGCAACAGGACGTGCATTAGAAAAGCTTCCCTTACGTGTAAATAAAAAGACCAATGAAGTCTGAAAAGTAAACCAGACATAACTGTGTAGACAAATTAATTCATGAAATTGGGGGAGTTTGATGTTTTCTGTTTTTTTAGGTGGATGACAACACGCGATCCTCTCACTGTTTACCAAACTGAAGGTGTAATTTCCCCTTCTAATGAACATGTTTTGCAGGTTTAAGTGTGGAACGGATGGGCTGAATAATTAAATATGTAGTTAACAACATCCTTATTTACAAGAATACATCCCTGTTTTCCCCTGTGTGTGTGTGTGTGTGTGTGTGTGTGTGTGTGTGTGTGTGTGTCACAGCTAACCGATCACAGAGCGGAGCAGCCAGCAGCTCTCAGACAGGAGACGCCTTAGGGAAAGCACTCGCATCGGTAAGTACAGCACACACACACACACACACACACACACACCCTTAATACTGCTTTTCTCATGCTCTTCATGTCTTTTCAGAACGTACAATGTTACTTGATTCTGTCTGTATTTTGACTTTTATCCTCCAGATCTACTCTCCAGATCACACGAACAACAGCTTCTCGTCCAATCCCTCCACCCCAGTCGGTTCCCCGCCCTCCCTAACAGGTATGATCACGATGCTCACGGTCCAATCACCGCTCAGCAGCTGCATCATCACATCACCAACACAGCACACATTCATGGAGGAGGAAGCAGAGCAGACGTCCTGAGTAAAGTGATTAGCGACTTAAGACTCTTGACTTGACTTTTCGATGACTTGAACGATATGACTTTGAAATGACTCACAACTTGATTGCAGATTCAACTTGACCTTTTAAATGACTAGAAACTTGACTTTTTTAAAATTACTTGAAACTCAAATGGATCTAAAATAGCTTCACTTGACTTCAGCCCCTTTCAGATGAATTGCAAACTGACTTCAAATGACTTGGACTAGATTCCCAAGCCTGATTTTGCCTAAAACGATTCTTGACTTGACTTCTGAAGGACTCAGTGGTTGACTTTAACTTCTTTCAAATGAGAACAATCTTAGATCTTTTTTAATTGATGTGACTTGATTCTCTTTCAAGTATCTTAATTTAAAAGTCAACCTTCTTTCAAATGAATCTAAACTTGACCTTTGGACTTGAACCCCTTCATAATGTCTTGCGACTTCACTCAGCTGATGAAACCAGTCTAAGATAACTTTTAACTCGATGACATGAGAATTTGGTTGAGCTTTTTTTAATTCAGTTGACTTGAAATAAATTAACTCCTGACTTGTCTTTTCAGTGACCTGAAACCTGACAGAAACTTAGTGCGAAGGACTAGAAACTTGACTGGACCTCGTTTAAAAAGACTCTTTGACTCAAACTTTTTTCACCTGACTTGATTGACCTTGATTCAGATGACTAGAAACCGGACTTGAACATTTTTCAAATTGACGTTGGACGTTCATGTGAACTTTGTATCAAATTCTGAAACTTAACTTGAACTTAACTAGTCATTGACTCTAACCTCGAACATTTGACACTTGGCTTGACCTTGTGTCAAATGACCTCAGATTTGAATTTGGACTTTGCAGAAGTGACATAAGTCTCGAGTTTAACCATTATCAAATCACCTGCAGCTTTGCCTGACCTTGTTTTAAAAGATTAGATATTTGACTTCTACGTGAATCTAAAATCTAAAATTTCCTTTGACTTGACTTTAGACTGGACTCA
This sequence comes from Pseudochromis fuscus, assembly GCA_900323345.1. Taxonomy (NCBI): domain Eukaryota; kingdom Metazoa; phylum Chordata; class Actinopteri; family Pseudochromidae; genus Pseudochromis; species Pseudochromis fuscus. Next base: position 6,694 of record OOFC01041459.1, on the reverse strand, counting down.
AACTTGTTTCAAATGACTTCAGACTTTTTCAGATGACTTCAAGTCCACCTGAAACAACATTTTGACATTACCGAACTTTCGTATTGTGACATATTTTCCCACAAAAACAGGAAATTTAGTCAAGACAAAATAATTAAACAATTTAATTGGACCATTGAAACACAATGAAACACTATAGCTTGCTAGCATTACTAGATATACTACATACTACGTTACTAGATATCGGTATGACATACTGTTCCAACAAACTATTGATTACTACAGCTAGCATCGTTCAGTACGTGAATAATACGACCAGTGATGTCATCTAAAAATTTCAGGTGGACTTTCAGTACAGCTCTGGGAAGAAGTGGGGTTATATAAACAAATTAAAAACAACAACTAAAACTACATACTTCATTTAATGATTCAACAGGTTTTGTTTTCCTTTGATCACAAGTGTAATCGCTCGGGATACAACCAGAGAGACCATGAAAAAACACATTAATAATTGTGGTGTCTCCGCTCCACCCCTCCTCCTCCTCCTCCTCCTCCTCCTATTTCCACCAATTACTCCTCCTCTCTGCTGATGCTGTAAACTCTAGCCGCTCCTTAAAGTGAAAAATGACTTTTCCTAATAATAGTTGTGTCGAATTTGTCTCTAATTGTCGCTGCTACACACACCGTTTGATATTTCTCTGGCGCGCCTCGTGACTGATAGCTTTAATTACGAGCACCACTTCGACAAATCGTTCACAAACCTACCGGCTCTGCAAACACAAGCCCCCTTCCCTCTTCCTCCACCTCCTCCTCCTCCTCCTCGTCATTATAGCTGCCTAGGATATTGCCTGCTAAACCATAATTGGTGTTTATCATTGTGTCAGAGTTACTCCACTTTTTACAAATTAGAAATGAAGCCTATTAGAGCAAACTACATGCAAATTGATATCCAAGGCTAATTCTGCGAGGGTGTTTTACAGCATTGGACTCGGAATAATTTACCCTGCCGTTTAATACATATATTTGTATTTGCACATGAATGTACCCAGGTGATTATTCATTAATTAGCATATGGAAATGAGCATGTAATATGAATAAAGGAGAGGGGAGAGAAAAGACTGCGAGACAAAATGGGAAGACAATGAAAAAGAGAAACATGTGCTAATGAGATGAGATCAGAGTTACAAGGAAGAGATCAACGGAGAGGGCAGGGAGAGGAGAGATGAATGGAGGGATAGGAAAGGAGGGAAAGGAGAAAAAAAGGGAAATAAAGTAAAGAATAAGAAGGAAGGAGGAGAAAAAATCAGTCTGTCTTAAGCCTGCCCAGGTTGGCCAATTATTGTTATTACCATTACTACACTCAAAAACTTCAAATTTGGAAATTGGTAAGAAAATGAGCTCTGATGTTATAAGATTTGATCTGTGCTCCCAAGGTTTATGAGCTTTTTTGCTCTCAGATTTGTCCACAGTGTATGTGAGTGTGCTCGGGCTGCAATTAACAACTATTTGGATCATCGATTAAGCATCAGCTATTGAAATGATTAGTCAACTAATCACATTATGAATCGCATAATTATTAAATGGCTCTTATTTAGCTATCAGCTTTGAAAATTAGAGGTGACAGGCTGAACAGTATCCAAGACACAAGCAACAATTACAATGGCAGTAACGATGAAAGGATGTTAGCAATGAAATGGATGGACTATTGAGAAGTGAGTGAAACGTTGTTTGCTAGCTAACTGTGATAAGTGTTGGTAGGAGATTGAAAATGAGCGATGCTGTTCAGTATCTTTATGTTATTCACTTTTAGGGACTCTAGCATGAGGCTTTGAAGAAGTTAGCTACACAGTACGTACTGCCCGTAAATGTGGTTGTGCTTTTTGAAATTTGAAAAAAATGGTTGGATGTGCAATTAGCTTTCTTGGCCACCACATGTATGGGCCTAAAATTCACATAAGGGTGGCGGACATCTGGCTAACTCATTGAGGAGTCTAGGAAAATTTGTTGTTGAACAGCTTTCATTAAAAGAAAAGGCCAGATCTTGTAATTGTAAGTTCTTCTTAACACAATCTGCATCTTGAAATATCCAAAATTAAGGAAGCTCTCCTAGGCTATTAGCTCAAGCATCTTTTGACAAAACTTATTGCGAGCTTGCTAGCAAACAAGATTGCTAACAAATTCACAGGCTCGGGAAGTGTTTATCTCACTTCAGTCTTTCTTGAATATAAAGATGTCCAGTACTAAGAGCAAAAAGTCAAAGGGTGTAACAAGAAAAAGTTCCAGTAGCCTTTGTAGCTATCAGTAGTATTTGCTGGTTGGCTAGCATGTTAGCAGTTAGCTTGCCTGCCACAGCAGCTTACCAACCACCCCTCCCTATTGAGTGGTCAGGTTTTTGTTTCTCCTGTGAAACCCGTTGAAAGGACTCCACACACCGGCCCGCCAATTCTCACAGGCTCATATTAATGTAAATTCACACGAGTCGCTGTCTCTCCTCTGCCTACCAGCTAATGAGACCTGTTGATTCAGGTGCGACCTTTCAGAGTGAAGCCCGGCACAAAAGCAGAAACCAACAGAGACACAAAGCTTGTTTATTCTGCAGGGGGACCATGCTAATCAACCACTTGTACCTTTTCAAAGACAAAAGCCCGATATTAGCATTTTTGCTATGAGATATGAGTTGGTTTGTTTTTGTATTCTCTTCCTCGTCCCTGTGTCTATTTTGTCCAAGCACCTCGAGTGGATACGACGAGAGGGTCCTTGTGTGTAAAGATGTTTTGTCTGGCGTTTGGCGCTGCACGTGGAGTGTCTTGTCTCTTTGACATATTATAAAGCCGAGAAGGTTTCGGCTTTAACGAACCATTTTAGTAGAGGGATGGAGGAGGGTGCACGCATGCAGATGAAGGGATGAAGCAGGAAAACTCAAAAAGTCTCAGTCCTGTCTTTTGCTATCTCTGGCTGACCTCTGACCTCGTCTTGTTCCACATCTCCTCTCCTGATGATGTCTCCTTGCTTTCTGTCTCCTAGCTGCCAGTTCAGCCGTCTGGTCGAGGAATGGCGGACAGGGAGCGTCATCGCCAAACTACGAGGCTCCGCTGCACTCTCTGGTAGGCGCACACGTTCTGTGGCAGAATGTGGATGAACTTTAATTGTCTGAACTGCAGGTACACAAGGTTCAGCAGGTGTCTCACCACTTCCTGTGTCCTGTCCCTCTGCAGCAAAGTCGTATCGAGGACCGTCTGGAGCGTTTGGACGACGCCATCCACGTACTGCGGAGCCACGCGGTGGGACCGTCAACGGGTATGACCAGCGGTCACGGTGAAATGCACAGCCTCATCGGGGCGGCGCATACGCACAACGGCGCCATGGGTGCCCTGAGCAGCGGGTACGGGTCAGGACTGCTATCGGCCAACAGACACTCCCTCATGGTAGGAACCGAGTTATTGTTTCTAGACTGTGTGCAAACTTTTCAATGAAACTGTGTCTCCCCCTTCTGGCAGCAAGAGTAATTACACAAGCTATGTCGACGAGCGCTTACGACAAATGACAACGATTGCTTCCCTCTTCTCTTGGCAAACCAATCATTGCTTTTTGTCTGAAAATACATAACTACCTATGCAGATATGTTGCCGCAGACAAAGAGCAACTTTAAAATTCTTGTATAATGCAAATTATAAAGAGATTTACCTGGAGCTGATAGGTTTAATCGGTATTGTGTGAACTAGTGTGGCTTGAACATAATCGGCATTTATTCATGTAAAAAAAAAGTCCCGAAAACAGTGAGATTTGATACTCGCCGATCGACTATAAAATACTTATTCTGACTTTGATAGAAACATATTTTAAGTTTCCTGATCCTTGCTTTGTTGCCCTTCAGTGCAGCTAAATGAACATATTAAAAAAATTACCGTATTTTCCGGACTATTGAGCACACCTGTCTGTAAGCTGCTATTGAATTTATTCGAACAGTTTCATGTGGTCCACTCTGACCGGGTCTGATGTGACAACGCTAAATGTATCGATGGCACAGAGCTTGCCGCTGATACATGAGAAACACCGGTGTTTAAGTTCAAAGCGTCAGAAAAAATTAGCAGCTTATAGTCCGGAAAATACGGTAATCCCTAATACTGTAAGGCTTCTTTGTTATGAACCTACATCATGAGAAAAAAGCTGAGGCCATTTACATGAAAGAAGATTTAAATTCTCTGACTCACGTGGTTCGTCCTCCTCATCAGCCTACAAACAAAAATGAAACATTGAAAATGAAGGTTTGTTACTGTTGACTGGCTAATTAGATTTGCTAAATTGGACAATCACTTGGAAAATGAGAATGACATTAATATACAGTAAACTGCAACAACCTGAACAGGAGAGAGGAGAAAACATGTGAGCAGAGGAGGTTTCAACTGAAAACATGAAGTGAGACGGCGGTAATGTTTTCCATATTTAAGACTTTAGGCTTTTTTTTTTTGTCAACTTGAAACAATAAACATAAAGAACCAAACAGCTGTGTGACATACGGAGATGTAGGAGGGCGAGAGAGAGGGAGAGAGAGCATTATGAAATACAGCGTACAGTATAAACACATCCAGATGCCTGAACATGTTCAGTCAGACCTTCAGTGTTTGCATTACGAAGCCTGGACTGCGTCTGAAATGAGCTGTTTTCTACCTGCAGTTTGGTTTGTAACATTAACAGTGTTTCCATCCACCAGAAATGACCAGATCATTTTCTGAATGTACTTTGACCTCAACATCCACAGGAGGCTAAATATATATATACATGAGACAAAAACAAGTAGTATAATTAAATCAAATTTTTATTTGTTATTTCCTGCCCTACTGACTTTCTGTCCAGTGGATGTAAATGTGCAGTCATGTAGGTTATCACAATCAAACTGGGTGTGTTGGAGTCATATGCAGTGTAACTATTTAGCTATTCTCTGTTGGATTTTATAGAAATTCTGTACACATTTAAACAAACTTATAAACATCAGACAGGATACAAACAAACCAACAAGTTACCTACAATCATAGACTGTATATAAGAACTGGATGGTGACACCACCTGTGTGTTTGTGGTATTTGAACCCGAGGTCAGTGAAGAGTCTAAGAGGCTGGAGTTCACCAGTGAAGAGCCTGTAAATCACTGGAGAGCAGAGCTGTCAATCAAACTAACCACACCCCTAAATCATCTTCTTTTTGAAGCCTAATATCTACTTAATGATGAAATGATTTCCAGATGGACCACCAGGTCACTGAGAAGAGGAGCTGACTTCAGCCAAATGACTTGTGGAAAACATCTACTCTGAGTATTTCATGAATGAAATTGGAGAGTTTTTTTGAGCTAGCATCTAGTGGCCATCAGTGGTATTGCACTGTTTTGCACTTCCACATTGGCTTCAGTTTTAAGACCAGGTGCAACATCTATCTTTAATGTAGAGTCAATGCAGATAACTTGATTTAGTTTAATTACCAAATGCTGCCATCAGAGGCAAACTTCCTGGTCCGACCCACTGTACTTCATACATTCAAGCACATGGTTTTTCTCATTGCAGTAATTTCAGGTGCGTTCATATCCAGGTGTACATTCAAATTGTAGTTTAAATGAGATACTCAGGCTATTAGTTTGATTGATTAAAAAAATAATCGACAAAAATCACAACTTTCCAGAGAAACAGTGCCAAATATAAATCCGTGTTAAATGAGAAAATTTACTTTTATGTCTTTTCTTTTGTCAGCATGTTATTGTAAACTAAAACATTTAAGAATGTTCGCACACAAAATGTTGACATTTCACATTGAGCATTCAGTAATGAGAATAATCTTTAGTTGCAGCCCTGGTTTAGATAATGTGGATAATCTGTCTGATTGTCTGGCAGCTCGTGTTTCCTGGACGTCAGCCATTAGCTCAGTGAGTGCCATGTTAATATTTCTGATAGAAACGACGGACACTGTGTTGTGCGTCCGGTCCGGCAGCGTTGCGTTGTGGTTATAATGAACGCAGCGGGCTGTAGAGGACGCCAGCTCCACTTCACTGTGTTCTCACTACAGTAGTCCAGGAGCTTTGTCCCTCTGTCTCTGTTCTTTGTTAAAGTATTTACTTTGAAGTGTTGTTTTCTAAATGGAGAGCACCTGTGGTGGAAGTGTGTGTGTGTGTGTGTGTGTGTGCGCTGGCTGGCTCCCACAGAGATTATCTTCTTCTCACGCATGTCCGTCCAGCTGTCTCTCTCTCTCTCTCTCCAGCAGCTCAGTGCTGCATCTCTGTCCTCTCACCTTCGTCCGTCTCCCTGTCTCGTCCTCTCTGCTTCTTTCCTCTTAAATCTGCACTAATCTATTAAAACATATACACACACATAGCATTTTATTAGAAACACCTGGACAATCTAGTGCAGTGTAGTCCCACTTTTTATTTGTGAGAAAGGTGATTATTCAACTTCCTACGGTGGTGGTAGTGCACTGGACTGCATCATTTTGTACTATATTAGCATTTTATAATAACATATTTCCTCAAATTAAAAAAAATGTTAGTCAGTTAAATGCCAGGTTTATGATAATGGTTGTCATTAAATAACAATGGGACCCTGAATACAGGCCAGGGGAAAAACACAGGTGAATAAATTAAACAAAATAATATACAATAAACCTAAAATTAAACAAAGCACAGAAAATATTTCACAGTAAAAGCCTTGTCAAGGAGAAACTATAAAATGATCCAG
>OOFC01041455.1:0-14270 GCA_900323345.1 Pseudochromis fuscus | reverse complement strand
ACCGCTGGAGGCAGTCGCGCTGCAGACCCGAGCTTGTTTGGAGCAACTCTGGCTGATGTTATAGCGGCGGAGAGGAGAGAGGGACGAGAGCTGGGTGGGCATGACATGTGAGCCAAGTCTGCACAGATACAACACAGACCCAAAGTATGTCTGCGGCAGGGGAGGGTCGAAGCTCCGAGGGACTTACAGGTGAATGAGCGCACAGCTGCACAGTCCCCTGTGGTTTTATTTTGGTGTTTTTCCCTGTTTTCCTGTCCTCGCTGAGAGGACACCGACACCGCAGCTGCAGCTCTCTCCTGTGCCCGCTTCACGCTGATCCAGTCTGGCAGGCGTCAAGGTGCAACAGCCAGGAGAGGGACGGAGGCAGAGACGCTGTCTAATTAACTATCCGACAAAACGCCGCCGCGCAGAATAACGCGACGGCTCCTCAGAGTGTCTGCAGGGACAGAGACGCACCGGAGAGGACACTATGTCAAAGGAGACGAGAGTGAAAGGTAAGGGGACACTACATGCATGGTTTTGGTGCTAACAGGTAGAAACCTGCGTGGCGTGCTGCTGGATATTGGCGCGCACAGACGCGTGCTGCACAGACGGAGGCGATCCGTAGGAATGCGCGGCGGTCAAAAAGGGGGACAGTCCATCCCGGTGTGTCCTCATATCAGTGGAACAGAGAGGCTGTGTGTCCTGCTTGTCTCTGTGTGTCCCTGCAGGTGTTACAACAAGTCTGAGTCAGATCCTGTGACGCTGCAGTGTCAGATATATAAATATATATAAAAGACTGACTGACCAAACAGTGTCAGGTGGGATGTGAGTGACCTGCAGACACAAAGGCTGATGGTCAACTGCTCCTGCTGTCACAGCGATTACTACTGTATGTGTGATCCTGTCCAAACACTGGCCTGTCTGGGGGTGGGGACACTATTTTTGGTCCCAGCTCTTAAAATGTAGGTTCTGACCAAAAAGAAGAAAAATACCCAACTCCAGTGCACCTTGTTTTTGATGCTCCATCCTACAAATTGACAATAACTTAAAAATAGCCAGCACAAGAAGGAGACAAGGAATCCCGAGGAGTTGCTATTAATAGAAAGCAGTCTCCCATGCAGCTCATTTGATTCGTAAATTGAATGTGTGGACTATGAAAGACAGGACAGCGTCAGCTGAGGCCTCTGAGGTGATATTTCTGGGGCATAAAAGGTTTATTGTTGCTTATTTGATGTATTTTTTTTGCTCTGCAGATGTGCCACCTGTTTGCAATGTGGTTTTTCATATTGTCCAATATGCTATAGTGAAGGAACATGTTTTGACTTATTGTTATTGGATTTTTCAGTGCCTCACTCAAGGTTTTACTTGTATTATGGTGCTGAAAGGCCCATTTCTCCTTTATTGCGTGTTCCAGTTGTGATAAGCCAGAGTTTTGTGATGATAAGTTACAAGAGAAGTTCTGGTGTCACACAATGACAAGTAGGTGTACAGTTTTTATACATGCTAGCAGCTGCAGTGTAGTGACACTTGTCATCTTTGATGCATCTGCTCCCTGCTGAAGAGCCTTTGAGCAAGACACTGAATCTCCACTGCTTCAGGCTTAGTGTTGTGTAGACGGCCTCTGTGCTCTGTCCCTGGCCATGGGTGGAGAACTGCTCCTGCAGAAATCAATGAAGCATCTGATCATTGTTACTCTTAGTGGTGACAAAAACACCACAGCAGAGAGGAGATTTTATTGAGTCTATTTTGGGCTTTAAGATAATGCTGTTTAGGATTCAAAGCACCATCCTCAGAGAAGATGGTTCAGTGCCATCTTCCAAAATAACATCAATCAAATATTTCCCTTTTGAGCTGATTTAAGGTAGGGCTGAGATGGGCATTAACCCCTTCAACTACATGACATTCCCACTTGTTGCATATTGTGTTTTGTATCTGCTAATTCCCACAATACATTGCAGCTATTGTGTGTGTGTATTCTGCTTTCAGTAAGGGAATTATCTGAACCAAACACAATGTATTGTTTTGGCTGCACCACTGAAAACAGTGGAAATACCACAGACTGTACGTGTGACATCACCTGTTGGTTTTGGGGACTTGCATTTTGAAACCAGGAAATCATCCTGTTGGTTGTTTGGAGCCAGAAGTGACCATATTTGGATATGAATCGGAGGAGTGAGGAGGCAGGTCTGACCCTTGAACCCGAGGATGCTGCCTAATGTGTATGAGACAGGAGTCTGGTGGATCACTAGGTCTCTAATAAGAACTGGCTTTAACTAATGATGTCAGAGTGACTTGTGGGAAAAAGTGTTGATGGAGTATTTCAGTATTTAAAGTGAACATTTTGTGGAGTTTTTTAGAGTCAGCCTCTAGTGGCCATCGACAGTATTGCATTTTTTGTTTTTGTGCTTCTGCATTGGTTTCATTTTTTAAGACCTACCTTCTACAAGCAGATTATTTTCAGGAGAGAACTCCACTGATTTTTGTTTACACATCTTAAGTGGGGGATAACAACTTTGCACAAAGCCATGAAATCTGATAAATTACCTTAAATGATGTGTTTTGGAATAAAACAAAAAGAGATCTCTGCAGCACAAACACCGTCCACCGTGAGTCCAACTCTGTTATAGCAGCGCGATGCTAAATAAACTCACAAGACAGATTGGCAGCATCACTAGGATTTAAAATAAAAGATTAATGAGGGATTGGAAATGAAACTGGCAGAAGAACAGATTCAGCATGAAGGATAAGCCAATAATAAAACAATGCAAATACGAATAGGAAACAACAGAGAGACCCTTTTATCTTCTTACATTGAGCGAAAGATATTTCCGTCACAGTTTATATGGGATTAATTTGCAGGTTTATTGTTTTAATTTCAAAATGTATATACATCAAACAGGTGCAGCATCAAGGGTCACCAAGAGGTTGTTTACTCCAGAAATCAAGCAAGTTGTCCTATTTTAAGTTGACAATCTTAGAAGACAAATTAGCTCCTCTGGATGCATGGAAAGCCATTTTTTTTTATCTGAACAGCTGCAGCTGGATGTCTTCTCCAGTTAATCTTAATTATATTGCTTTGAGCCACACCATAAAATTCACTAATGGGAACTACACTGCGAGGCCTTATATTACTTCAGCAGAGCTTTATAAAATCATGTGAACCCCGCGATGCTCCAGAAGGCCGGTGGCAGATTGATGTTGACGCGCTGTATGTGTGAGGTTATTGTTAGTGCAGTCGTATATCAAGCGAGCAGTGTTTCTGTTTTCATTAAATATCGCTTGACCCCAGTTCGCAGCGTGACTCGTGAGGCTGAACAGTCCTCATCAAAATGTTCTTCAAAGTGGCGCCAACGTCGCCTGTGCAGACTTTTTTAATTGCGTAACTTTCATTTATACGCACGTCTTATCTTTGTCAGTTATCAGCGCTCCAGGGAGAGTCTGCACTTCATAATTGTGATTTTAAAGATGAAAGTTTAACATGCAGTGTTTATGATTTAAGCTTTTCCATTTGCACTGCCCCCTTTTTCTTCCACCTCTGAAGAAATGGCCTCATGCCCAGATTCACTGTCTGTCTATCAAAACAGAAGAGAGCCCCAGATTTAACCGTCCAAATACTGAAAGATAATTTGAGCTTAGCAATAAGGATTTAGGAATTATGAGAACTGTGCTGAGTAAAGATTCAGCTCTCAAAATAAAGGAGGAATGAATTTGAAGAATATTAATGTTTCCTCCGAGCTCTGCTACCTGTGTGACTCTGAGGATGTCAGGTGAAATATCTCAGTGCTTATTACACAGATTGCCCATGAAACATTGTCCAGACAGTCATGGTCTTCAAATGATGATTTATGATTTTGACTTCTCAGCCTTGGTGATCCCTCCACCTTCATTTTGTGCTATAAGGTCAATATTTAAATTTATGCAGTGACATTTCTCAGTATTTTCTCATGAACATTTGCACAAACCTGAATGGTTTCCTCTCAGTGTCTTTGGTGCTCAACAGAAATACAGATATCCAGCTCATTTTGCAAAATATCTCTGTCAGTAAATCCAGTCAACATCTTTTAATGGGAAACACAAATCCACCAGCTGGTGTGGGAATTCAAACCATAAACTCTTCAGTTACACGCCTGTTTCTGTGTGTGCTCCAGGCCACTTCCACCCCACTGCATTAGCTGTGGCTTGCAGCCAGACAGGTATTATGGTGCCAAATCGCCCTTAAGAAATTTTGCTTTCCTAATCACCCTCGGTCCTCTCCGTCATCCCTCCGTCTCCCAGAGTCCAACAGATCCCTACTGTTGGTTCTCTTCAACTTCCTGGACCATCTCACTCCTGTGTGTGAAGTGTAGCACCTCTCAGCTTTTCATCTTACATTCCTCAGAGTTGATGAAACTGGATCAGTCTGAGGGGCTTTTTTCATTGGCTGTCCAAATGAAATAAATGGCCAGCCTACCTGCTGCTTTACTGAGATTCAGCGTCAGGCTAAAAATAGAGCAGAGGGATGCTGAAGAACCGGCTCTCCCTCTTTCTCTCTGCTCTCTCCTCCCTTTCTCTGTAAAAATAAATAAAATGAGAGCCAAGAATATGTAACAATATTTCTCTGTTAAATCACATGTTTGGTCATGTTGTGTCTTAATGGGAAATAGACTGCTGCAACATTTTCTGCAGAAAAGGATTTAGTTTGAAGCTGTCACTGATTCCAGAAACCAATTTCTTATCACTCACTTGAAGACATGATAAATACTTTGTATACAGTATAATTCTGCAGCCGCTCGCTCGCTGTGTGTATTGTCGTCCCCAGACAGCCTGTTTAACAAACAACACCACAGTGTTCTCTGAATCCTACAGAGGCGTGTGCTAATGCATTCAGCCCGTGACCTCTGTTATATTATTTGATCATACAAAACTGTGTTAATTTAAATTTAATAGCTGTTTGTCATGGGGAGGCACAGTGGGCTTGTGTCAGGGAGCAGCTACTCACAAAGCACACAGCAGCTGGGCCGCTGCTATTTGAGGTCAGAGACGAGGAGGTGGCAGGGGACCAGCTCACCTGGAGCCTGGCAGTGTCCTCCACTTGTTGTCCGTCGCAGCCAAAAGTCTGTATGTCGAAGGCAGGGACGGCGTTGTGTGTTTCTGGCTGTGGTGAATCTATTCACATGTCCAAAGAAGCTCTCAGACTCCGGGCACAGGACTGTTGAAGGCATAATTACTCAGCTCTCTAATGCAAAACTATTAACACCAGCACTTTAAAATCCACAGTGTGTCCTGCCAGTTCGGAGCAAATGTTTTAAGTTCAAACCATTTGGAGCTTTTGGTAATTTCCATTGCTCAGTAATTGAAGTCTGCGTCATAGACTCAAGCTGCCCTGAATAGAAAGGCGTTGATTGCCAAAAGTTTCAGTAATCCCACTTCGAAAATGTGACATTTTTTTATGTCTTGCGTGACAGTAAATAGTTTTAGGGTTTAGATAATTTAGATAAAACCTTTTCAGATGTCAGCTCAGGCTTTCAGAACGTATTCAAATGGAGCCAATAATTTCTTTGTATTCTCCATTCTGTTTGAATGAGCTCACGACATAACGAAAGAGACTGAACCGTCCTGAGTTGATGATGTATTTTCTGTTGCATCCTTGTCGCAGAGGCATCAGGACACACTGGTGTAATACCTCCAAATGTGGTTTGAGTGATCCAATCTCAATGTGTCATGGTGGCTGTTTACACTTGTGTAGCCCTGTCCACTTGTGATCATATCACATGAGAAATGCATTTTAAAACCAAGTGTAAACATCTTCAGTGACTATAGTTTGTAGTTGCAGTATTAGTCCTAAAACAATGGAGGAGAGAAGCTTAATCACAACATCAAACTGCTGCTAGTCACCGTTCACCACCTGCTCTGCACCAACAATAAAGTTATCAACTAGTTGGTGGAAGATTGAACAGATGAGGAGCCAGATATTTCTCTCAGGAGATGGTAGAGACCAAAAGTAGAGCTAAACATGAATCAATATTGGATAAGAAATTGTGTTGCCCTTTTCCATAACATCTTAAAACGTGATAATATCTTAGTGTCGGCATCAGCTGCTGCTAACCGGCCAACATTTTGATTTTGGAGGGTGGCACGAAATAGGATCTAAATGTCAGTAGGAACCAACTGCTGAGGATCAAGAGCAGGAGGTATCCAGGAAAATGGAGAATACAGTTGGAGAAACAGGGGAATTACAGGAGGAACACCTTGGATAACACTGGGATCACACAGGATGAACTGGCTTTGAGATGGGGGAGGCAGCGAGTACAGAAACACTGTGAAACTGACGAAATGAGTGGAAACAGGTGAGCAGAGAGAAGCTGAGGTGATGAAGTAGAAAGTGAAAACGTGCAGGAGGGAGTGGCTGGTCTAGACTGACAGGAACGAGGAAGAGGAAGTCAACAGCATGCAGGAGAGAGCAAGAAGGAAATAAATAAGAAGAAGGCTGAACCATGACAAGTTTGTGCTCTTTTATTTTTGCCCAGTCAGGCTGTTGTTGCCTGTTATTGCAGAGCAGGGACGACTTTTCTCTCAGGTGTTTGTTGGAGAGATGAAAACAGGAAAGAAAAAAAACATCCGTGCTTTCAATGTAGTGATATAAATAAAGAGAGAGAGATGAGTAGGCTACATTTAGCTGATTGACTCCTCACCTGGTGTTTATCCGTCCAAAAGATGACAGCCTGTGGACTTTATGATGTAAACCCTCTTTGTCTGAGTCATCCTCAGGCTGGACGTACAGTGTGTTGTCATTGCTGCTCAGACAGAGAGGGGGGGGCAGAACAGGCTTAGCAATGATAATTATCACCAAGTGATAGTGTAGCAGTCCATTAACAGTCGATGCAAGTGCTGATCTGCATAGCTCCGGTGCAGATAAATAGCATCCAGGAAGGTGACCGGCTCAAAATTTTTGAGGAGAAATCAATCTCCTCTATGTCTCTCATCGACTGCAGGGATTGATTTTAACTGTGTGCTGAAATGAGGTTTAATTAAATTATAGAGCAGGCTATTAATAGCTGTTTCCAGCTCACAGAGGACGAGGCAGACTTTTCTTTATTGTCTTCCATAGGATGTCCTCCGAGGCGGGACACAAACAACACACACAGAATCCAAGTCAATTCCTTTTCTTTTTTTTCTTGCACAGTGTCAAATTTAGATGGCTCCATGTGAATTTCATTTTTTCTGGGGTATGTTGCATGTTGAAATGAGGGCCAGATGCACTCCTCATTTCCTCCCTTTTCTCCATTCACATTCAGAAAATTCAGAAAAACATTATTGGATTTCCTCTTGACACTGGAGATGTCACCCTTTGATGCCGAGACTTGTCCGATATTCACTCAGAAGTGGTTTGAACCCTCGGAGAGCTCGGCCGGTCTCTCTCTCGGCATTACCACCGCACCTGCTTGCTCTTTTGGGTGCTGTTACGCAGTTGGAGTTCCTTGAATATTAAATGCTGCTAATTATAAAACGAGGAGATCGGCACTAGTGCAGCTTACGGACCATCTGGGTTGGAGAGGAGTGAAGGCAACGTGAGATAAAGCTCATTACTTTCAGGTGGAAGCAACCGATCAAAAGCAGATTAGGTCTGTGATGAGGAGGGATTCCTCGGCCTCGGTGCTGAGGGTTTGCTCATTATTCTCAAAACCCACTGCACTTTATGAGAACCGTTTTTTTTAGCTCACGCTGAAGCCATAACACAGTAATTATTCTAATGCTGGCCTAGATGCATGTTACATACAGTATACCCACTTCATCAGTGGGCTGTATTCAAGTGACCAGGATCGTTATCAGGTTTCTGCAGAACTTGATGATGAGCCGGACATTTGAATCAGGTGTGTTGGAAGAGGGAAACATCTAAAACATGCAGGATAGCGGCCCTCGAGGACCAGGATTGGGGACCTCTGAGGCTTAAGGGGATGGTCAGACAGGGATCACTGTGGGAATATGAGACTAAGGCAGGCAGTAAAGTGACCAGTGAGCACAGTAAAACAGGTGAGACCAACTGGGCCAGAGCAGGCAATCACAGAGGAGGGAAAAAGACCAAAAGTAAAGAGACACAAGTGAAGTTGAACAAAACCACCAACCCAGGATTAGGACACAGTGTAGATGTTAGATGGTGACAAATCAACATAAAACAGCTGGAAATATTACAGGATTAATAGACTTTTGAAAAAGCATTAATATACTGTATACAGTAATATTTAATGGTATACCAAGTAAAAGTAAAAGTAGATATAAAGGAGTGAGATAAATGTTTATTGTAGTGAATTATGTTTTATTCTTTAAACAAGGTTCAGTGAGTATGCATATGATATCATTAGGGGTGGGCACTTAATTAATTACACACTAATTAACACATTAATTCTGATTAATTAATTCCCAAAAAATTAATGCATTTAATCGCAGTTTGCGTTTCAAACAACACTTTGTCAGTGCACGATTTCCTGGTAAATAATTACACGTGAATTTGAACAAATTAGTTTACACATGAATTAGATGAAAGCGCAAACCTGTAAAATGACCATTTATATTTCTGGTGGTTTTACCAGAAGAAAGAAGTAGAAATTGTACTTTATGTTGAATTTTTGTTGTTTTTTTTTAACCATTTAAAGTCAATTCTGTTCTGAATAAAGTATTTGAAGTACTTAAAATGGCACTTTAACTTTACATCTGTTCAATTTTTAGGTCACAATATTCATGTCTGTGTCTATTATTGGAGTCAGTCGTCCACTAAAATCCACTTAAATTTACAAAAATGTTGCATTTGGGGCAAATATTGTTATGTGATTAAAAATGGGATTAATCAAGATGAATTAATTCCAAAGCCTCTAATTAATTAGATACATTTTTTTAATCGAGTCCCACCCCTAGATATAATATGAAAATTTAAGTCGGCAAACTACTTAAATCTTGACTTGTGAGTGTGAACTGTGGTCAGATCCAGTGGATGATGTAAGGATCATTTATATTTAGACCAGTATATTTCTACTAGAGGTGAATGTACAACAGCAAAGAGATTGGTGGATGTCGTCATTATCTAGTGAAGACAACCTCCACAAATGGGTTTCCACTAAAATGCGATCCAGTCAATTCCTGCACAGAAATAGATGCAGATGTTCACTGTGCACATTTTGTGAACACATGGCTCCAAAATTTGTGGCAAGTTTTTTCTTTCAGCTGCAGAACGACACAAGGCACAGATTTCTCCCTCTGTTTCTACCCGACTGTCGCTACTAATCAAAAAAGTCCAGACGCAGCCTCGACTACTGCACGCACGTAACTTCTGAGTGTGAGTCCTGCGAGCTCTTCATAACCACCAGAGAAGATGGATAAAGCTTTCACCGCAGTTAAGTGGCTGCTCAGGCTGCAGAATAAGAACTGTTTTGAATTTCACATGTGGGTCAGTGCAGAATAATGCAGGAAGAGAAGTATGTGTTAGTCCATGTGACTTCTTTTTTTTTTTTTTTTTTACAGTGTTATTTTTAAGAAGTGTGAACCATATAATGCATGAGAACTAAACAACAGCAGTGGATTGCTTACAGGTGTGAATCTCAAGAGCTTGACCATCTGGGAAGAATAGTGCATAATTAAAAATGCGATGCAGTTATTATTTGTTTACCTCAAATAAATCCAGATATCGAATTTTGTTTTGCATCACCATTGTGCCTCAGTAGATTTTTTAGGCTCTACCTGAGTTGGATTTTTCCATTGTACATTTTTAAATCTGCTTTGTTTTGAGGATTTTCCACACTTTTCGCTCTTTGTGCCACAAGTGCAGTTTTGAGGAAAATGCCGATGCATACATCCGGTGAGATTCATGTAAATCGTGCCCTTCTGTGAAAGATGCCTGGCAGGAAATTCAACTGCAATTACAGCCGAGTGCACGATGAGTCCCCAGGTGATATAAGGAAAACCATCATCCCCTCTGGAAACCTTAGGAGTTAATGAAACAGAGATTAAATACTCTGCATGATTGTTCTATTTAAAATTTCTCATAACCTTCTGGGGGCTGTTAGGTAATACTGCTCAACTTCTGAAGTCATTTGTCTTTTAAAATTGTTATCCTTTGAATAGCCTCTTGGAAATAGACTGAACATTACCTGTGTTGTTTGTGCCCTCAGTCATTGTTTTATCATCGCTTTTATTTCTGATGTTTCTTGACATTTAATAATTTAGCAGATAGTTCAGAGGTTACACGAGTTACATTTCTCACTTATTCCCTCCACAGCTGGAGGCGGCAGTGCAGTCCGAGGTTGGATGTTATCTTCTTGGTATAATTTTCGGCAGAGCTGTTGAAGCATATGTGATAGTGAAGACAGAAAGATGAATGAGTTCAATTATAAATCTTTCAGGAGCTCCACCTGAACTATTTCTTACTTCTCTCCCAGAGTTCCCACCATGAATGTATAATTTCACAGCCTCTTCAACAGCCGCTTTCCAATAGAAAAGGTTCGCTCTGTGTTACAGGCCCCTGCAGGTTAATGTGCGTCTGATCTTAATGTGTCTGCGGTGCAAATGCTCTGAAAACCCATAGAAAATACTTTATAGATGAATAAATGATGGGGTTTGTTTAAGTGAATAGTCTGAGTCAGAAAGATTTCCTCTGATCATATAACATGTGATGCTCTTTGCTCACTTAATACACTGTTCACTTAACTATGCTTTTTGATTTATAAATACAGTCTGAGCATGTGCAGCAAATCATTACCACAAGTACTATATCCCTGAATGTTTGATTAAATCTATTTTCATTCCTGTGCTGTTTATCGATTCAACTATAAATCTATTCTTTGTGTTTCTCTTTCTGGAAAAATGTCAATGTTTTACTTTATTGACCTTCATGAATATGAAAAGCCGTCTGAGGGCACAGACCTCTGATAAGGCATAACTCATGTCTGATCTCCACCACATCATCTCAGATGGTCGACATTATCATCCTGCATGTCTCTGGAGAATCTGAAATCCTTTAATATGTCAGAAAGTTATTGATTTTACCTGAAGAGCTGCAACATTTCACTGTTCTCAGTTTGAACCATTGGCTGTGTGCAGATACAGCAACAAATGAGGCCAATGCAAAAAGGTGTAATATCAACAATGGCCACAAGATGCTGGCTCCAAAAAACTCTTTTCTGGTTTCATTTGCTAAAGTCATCTTTTCATATTAGTGATCTGAAAAAAAAATCATATATAAGTAGATATCAGGTATCAAAAAGAGAATATTTAGGGGTGTGGTTTGTTTGAATGACAGGCCTGCTCTCCAATGAGACTAGACCTCAACTTGACTCTCATGCACATTGGACAGTGTCCTCAAGTTTAAGGGTCAGACCCGCCTCCTCACTCCTCCCTTCATACCCAAATATGGTCACGTCTGGCTCCAAACATCCAACATGGTGACGTTTAGATACCAAACTCCGACTTCAGAACACAAGTCCACAACCCAACGAGTGATGTCACATTAGCTCCGCCCATTCTGTATAGAGTTTGAACCTTGTGCTTCTCCCTCTTCTTCTTCCTTTCAGGCTCATAGATGTAGCTGTGATGTTTTGATTTTTATTGACAGAACTCCATCATCTGATATTGCCCAAAATATCACCCTTTGTTTCTTTGGTAATACCTTATCACTTTCTCTCTTAAGACAAAGACAAAAAAACACAGATATCTGGTCACACATTTGATTTGTTGCAAACTGAGTCGGCCAAACAAACTGGTACAAACATAACCCCCTGAGGCGGAGGTAATAAAGTATATCGTACAACACTGCCTGCAGGTTTTTAAACAATAACTGTTGCCCAACAAGTAATAAATGTCAAGAGTTATAATATTTCCAGATTTATTTTAAGCATAAATTCTCCTAAAAGAGTCATCTGACAAGTCTGCAGCGTGCTTCCCCCGCTGCCTTTGACCACGAAACCTAAAGCAGCTAAACATCATTTGCACTGCCAGATAAACACCCTGAAAGCAAAACCAGGTAGCCTCTGTTGGCAGAGAGTCAATTGAAACATGAAAGATGTAGCCCAGTAGGTTTCCTTTTCGCCACCGGCTTAGTTGAACTTCCTCTTTTCAAAAGCTGCTTAAAGCAAAATGCTGGACCGGGGGAAGTTTCTTTAACTTGATAAATTCTACCAAGCATGCTCGTGTTGCCTGGAGAGAAAGCAGTTTGTTTGTTTGTATTTCACTATCTTTGGGATTACTGGTGTCACTGTCCTTTCAAATATTTACCACGTCTCCCTTGTTAAACAAAAATAGATTCTTTGTGTGTCCGAGTGGTATCTGTACAACAAACACCAACACAACAATGGTAGTATTTAGATAGAGATTAGTTTGCGATGTATTTGATGTTATAAATAATTCACAACTGACAGTAAAGATCTTTAGTTGCATTATTCATTGTTACTTTTGTGACGCAGCTTAGTGCCTTTAATATTTCAATGTTCACTTTTCTCTCCTTAGTCGGTCTTTAAATATTTCTCTTTTACCCACTAAATATAGCACCACTCAGTGTGTGTGTCTGTGGATTCATGCTGAGGAAATTGATTAGTGCAGCTATATGCTATATCTATGGTGAAAAAAAAAACAACCCAAAAACTCCTTGCCTGAAATACACCTGTTTGACTCACGTAATCACCATGTGACCCTATCCTGTAAAATCTGCAGCACTGCAACATGTGTGCAGCAAAGCTCGAGAATCATACCTGCATGCAAGTGGCAGATAGAGGGCTGTAACCTGTGATTGCAATGGAGGTGCTCCGGTAATGGATGCTGTCCGCCTACCGTTTCAGCCGGCTGCAGGCCTCTGTGTGAACGCCGCTGCAAGTGGATAATGGAAAGAAAAAGATAAAAGAAGGATAAGATGAATCACAAGCAACCTTGTGTTTCTGTTCTGAAGTAAAGCTTTTTAGATCTAAGAGTTTGCCTCGCAGGATCAATAAAGTAAATCTATCTATCTATCTATCTATGCTCAGACACAGATTTCCTTTGAACAGCGGCCAGTGACGTGCTGAGCCTCTCTCTCCCTTTCTCCCCATTAGTTTCCATAAGTTGCACATTACATTTCAAAAGGCTGTTTTAGTTTTGCGTCCTTTGATTTTTCAGACAAAAGCAATTTACCCAGAGAAATGGATAAATTACCAATTGGTGCTTTTAGTCGGTGATTTTGTTTGAACACTGAAACTGAATTTTGTCATGTCTAATTAAGAAGATTGTGACGTTTAGTTAGTGATGCTTTGTAGCACAAAATGTTTAACTGGGTCTCTTGTATCCTCATTTTAAATGAACTACACGGGAGTTAGCAGGAGGTGGGTGGGGTGATGGAGGGGTCAGAGACGGGGTTTTCCATCCACAGTCCTGTCTGTAGTTAAGTTTAGGAAACAAACAGTTTGGATAAGGTTCTGGAAACAATGTGGTTTTGAAAAATCTGCCATAATCTTTCTTTAACCTTAGGCAGCCACTGTAACCTGAACATCTCTCTCCTACTAAATTCTTCTTCCCTGTTTTCTGCAAAGTGCAAAACTGTAACTAATCCAATTTCCTCTGGGGTATCAATGAAGTATTCTGATTGTGATTCTGGATATTGTACTGCAAGATCAGATGTTTAGCAGTTCACCTATTTCTTGTTCAGTTGGGATCAACTTACCAAATGTGTTCATGTCTTTGTAGCTTTCCTTGGCATCAATAATTACAACAGTACGGAGCCCCTAAAGTCCCACAACGTAATATTTTTTTATCTTGTGCGCACAAGTTATTTTCTTGTGCGCACAAGATAATTACCATATTTTCCGGACTATTGAGTGCACCTGTCCATACGCCGCACTTGTCTATAAGCCGCTATTGAATTTATTCGAGCAGTTTCATGTGGTCCACTCTGACCGGGTCTGATGTGACGACGCTAAATGTATCGGCGGCACGGAGCTTGCTAGCTTGTAAAAAGCCAACGAGCTTTGTGCCGTCGATACATGAGCCACACCGGTGTTTAAGCTGCAGGGTTCAAAGTGTTGGAAAAAAGTAGCGGCTTATAGTCCGGAAAATACGGTAACTTGTGCGCACAAGATAACTTACAAAACAACGTTAC
The DNA here is from genome assembly GCA_900323345.1 of Pseudochromis fuscus. Classification (NCBI taxonomy): domain Eukaryota; kingdom Metazoa; phylum Chordata; class Actinopteri; family Pseudochromidae; genus Pseudochromis; species Pseudochromis fuscus. Next base: position 202 of record OOFC01041455.1, on the reverse strand, counting down.
AATTAGTCTCAGCTGTGCTTTGTGTTTAGTGTAAATGTGTTTCGCACATGTTAGTGGGTTGGGGCTTCTTCTTCTTCTTCTTCTTCTTCTTCTTCTTCTTCTCGTGTTAGTACACTCCACCAAGTTGGTTACATGGCGAACATTATACTTGCTAAACACCAGCATGTAAGCATTGCCACAGTGGTTCAGTTCAAGAGTTCAA
>OOFC01041448.1:0-10913 GCA_900323345.1 Pseudochromis fuscus | reverse complement strand
GAAAAGAGACGGGTGGAAACAATGGGAGGGAAGATACAAAGATGGAGGAGGAGAGACTGAGCAGTGTAAAAAAATGTTTGCAGGTTCAAAATGGACAGAGGAGAGGACAGAGCTGAGAGGACAGAGCTGAAAGGACAGAGGAGAGGACAGAGGAGAGGACAGAGGAGAGGACAGATGAGAGGACAGAGGAGAGGACAGAGCTGAGAGGACAGAGCTGAAAGGACAGAGGAGAGGACAGAGCTGAGAGGACAGAGCTGAGAGGACAGAGGAGAGGACAGATGAGAGGACAGAGAGGAGAGGAGAGAGGAGAGGACAGAGGAGAGAACAGAGGAGAGGACAGAGCTGAGAGGACAGAGGAGAGGACAGAGCTGAAAGGACAGAGGAGAGGACAGAGGAGAGGACAGAGCTGAGAGGACAGAGGAGAGGACAGAGGAGAGGACAGAGGAGAGGACAGAGCTGAGAGGACAGAGGAGAGGACAGAGCTGAGAGGACAGAGCTGAGAGGACAGAGGAGAGGACAGAGTGAGAGGACAGAGCTGAGAGGACAGAGGAGAGGACAGAGCTGAGAGGACAGAGCTGAGAGGACAGAGGAGAGGACAGAGGAGAGTACGGGAGAGGACAGAGGAGAGGACAGATGAGAGGACAGAGGAGAGGACAGGATACAGAATAACAGACAGACGAGGGAGGGAGATAAGGAGGGAAAACAAATGGAGGGATGAGGAGAAGGCGACTCAGTCATTATTTTAACAGGACAGACTTCAGACAGTAATAAGTTCATGCTGAAAAACACCTTGTTGTTACCACCAGTATTATAAAAGAGAAAAGTCTTGGGTCAATATCTCACATGCAACAATCAGTAAATTGTAATTAACATAATTTCACAAAGATGTTTTCATTTCAAATTGTTTACAGTTGGATATATTTTCCCATTTTTTCCCAAATAAAATGATCCTGGACTTAATAAAACTTTTGAGCTACTGGTTTCACAATCAGTGGTGCTACACAACAAATCCTGAAGCTGTTACAGACACGGGGGAGAAGGAGCTTTACCAATGTAGATCCAGCACCATAGAGCCGGGCGGCCACTGTTTTCAAAAATCAGTTGTGATGGTTTTATATGCCACCTTTCCATCTTAACAATTACATCGACATAGCAATTGTTTGGTGTGTGTATGTGTGTGTGTGAATCATGCATTTGTGTTTGAGATTAGGATAAATGTAATATTTGCTCTGGGTCCAATCACAGCTATGTAAATCCTTTATAGTGCACTCATTTAAATGCTTACAATAGGATATTACAATACTTTTTTCCCTTATTTTCCTTTTTTGAAAATCTATAATTTTATTATTCATGTATTATGTTATGTTACTATGTTGAAAACGGAGGTCAGTGGAGTTACCATATATGGTTACTCATCAGTTTAGGTCAGTGGTGTCCAATCCTGGTCCTCCAGAGCCGCTATCCTGCATGTTTTCGATGTTTCCCTCTTCAGCTCTGCAGAAGCCTGATAACGATCCTGATCATTGAATCAGGTGTTGGTAGAGGGAAACATCTAAAACATGCAGGATAGGGGGCTCTCGAGGACCAGGACTGGGCACCACTGACCCAGGTTAAAGATGTTTCCAACACGTGTGGTTAAACTGAGTCATGGAGATCTGAGGAGATGCATGATTGTAGTCTGCTGAAGTGGCTGACTGACAAGATCACTCTGCACTGTTTCACTGTTTAAAACTGATCCTGCTGTTTGACAGAAATAAAATATAAGAGTATCTATGAGTGACCCAAATCAGTTTTCAAAGATTTCTGTCTTCTGAGTAAAGCAGGGACGTACTCTGGAGCTCAGAAAGTATTTAAAGATGGACAAACAGAGTTGGTTTGGTCGTGGGATTTGTTGACCCGACAAAAATAAACAGAGACTCTCAAATCTGGGACAGAGGACAACAGCCTGCACTAGTCCTTGAATATCTCCAGCTTTGTTTAAAGTCATAAATGATGGTCGGTAGTTTCCTGTGACTTTACAATGAAATCAACTCAGTTTGAACCTGCTTATGATCTGGAACAATAACATGTAAAACAGGATATGCAGTGATTGAAAAAATAAATAAATAAAGGGAATTCAGCATCTAACTGCATCTAACTAGATTTGGTAGCTTCTGATCCATTTACCACCACAGGATTATAATCCCTGTGATGCTGAGAGAGGAATTATCATTACAATCAGAAAGTCACAGGTCGTCTGTTGGTAAACAATCATTCATCATCAGGGACAGTCCAAGGTCTTGTAAGGAGTCTGGTGTTGTATTTGAGACTCCTTTCAATAATAAACATCCTCAACTCTCCAGAGGAAAGTGTCAGCATCAGCATGGACAGTGCTGTGAAAAACTACCCCGCCCTCCAACAAACATCTTCTATTTCTGTGTATTAGTCAGAATATTTTAATATAAGATAACCCAAGGAAACATAAAATGCAGTTTTTAAGAGATCATTTCATTTATTGTATAAAATATGTTGTGCAGCTCCACCTCACCCTGTGTGAAACAGTAACTGTCCCCTTAGCTGCCAGTCGACCCAATGACCAAACAGGTTCAATTTCACCAGTCACACTCATGTACAATTACTTGCTGAATCCAACCATCACTTAAGTAGAAGCTGTCTGGCTTTGTGAAGTTGGATTAAGGGTCTCAGGAAGCAGTAGTGTTGTAGTCAAGACCACACCAACTGAGACCAAGACATTACTGAGACCAAAGAGTATCGAGACCGAGACAAGACCAAGACTTTTGGAGGTTGAGACCGAGACAAGACCAAGACTTTTGGAGGTCGGGACCGAGACAAGACCAAGACATTTGGAGGTCGGGACCGAGACAAGACCAAGACATTTGGAGGTCAAGACCGAGACAAGACCAAGACATTTGGAGATCGGACCGAGACAAGACCAAGACTGTTTATATCAAAGAAAAATCACAGTAATACTTTATATCAAACAAATCTGATGAACCACACTGATTCAGTGTTAGTGACTTTGAACTAGCTAGCATAGCGTTAGGGTTCTGCCTCAATGCTGAAGCAAACAAATAACTTTCTGCAGCCGAATCACCAACATGGCAGACGCTGTAGACTAGAAATACGTCCCGTTGGTCGCATCGAAAGTTCAACCCATTTACTGGTGTAGTGAACAATGTTTCCATTGCATAAGAGCCTCACAAGTAACGCCTGGGGGCTCGACTAATACCTGGCACATTCATTGTTATTCCATTATCTTGCTTTTGACAACGCTACGCAAGCTAACTTGGCTGTAACATAAAGTCGGTGCTATGAACATCATCAATAAACAATCGTCGCGAGACCAAGACCGATCTTGAGTACTACCACACTAGAAAGCAGCACATGAAGGATGATGCAAAACAAATCTATCTATCTATGATACCTTTCAGAAATTTTACATTGCCAGTATAAGTGTCTCTGTTTTTTTCTGATTATGTATTTAATAAATGCTGCTGTTAAAAAGATCATTTTAAGCATGAGAACTTCGACCAACATGTTACAAAACGATAAAGCGACTGAGTGACGAGACCCCGTTTAAACTCCCACCTTCAGATCATCTGGAGGAGAGGAGCGTCACAGCAGCTGTGGACAGTTTCCACTGAGCTGCAGGTTTAGATCTAAAAGCTGAAAGCAGCTGGTCGTCAGTGCTGAGAGTGACTCAGTGAAATTACTTTAACCTATTTCCTCTCACTACTACCTGAAAGCCCATGAGCAGGAAGTCTGAAACACAGTTTGAAAAGGTCAAATGGTTGTTTACAAAAAAAAAAATCTCAGTTGGCTTTCTTCATTGTGCTCTCAGGAGAAACATGTTCAAAAACACCAGTGGTGATGACCTAACACAGCGTCTAACGTTTTAAGTTGGGTTATACAGTGGGGTACTTCATGCTCTACTTGTCAACACACAGTAGCAGTGCTGTTGTAACATTACCACTTGTAGGAGCCACATTGATCATACAGGTTTCCATTTGTTTGGTCTGGTTACCATGGCGACGGGCAGTTTGGGTCACATGGTGCACCGTGGACAGTGTTGCCAGGTGTACGATAATTATCGTACTTGTACGATAATTTGGCCCTCTGTACGATGTACGATCAATAATGATAAAAAAGGGCAAATGTACGTAGCCGATCATACTTCATTGAGCGTGAGATACGAGTGATGTCCATGCGTTGATTGGCTGAATGTGATAAGTTGCACCCGCCCCAGGAGACAGTTGAGCAAGTTTCAAGTGGGCTTGTTATTTTGGTTTTGACCAGTGTATGATAATTTCCCTCAAAATACGATTATTTTGAGTCTTTGGTACAATAATCCTTTATTTCCCACTTGGCAACGCTGACCGTGGATGATGGTCATCGGAGTGAATCACCTGCATTCAGGAAGGGGAGAGGAGTAAGTTTAGGTAGCTGTAATTTTTGCTGACCGCACATCACTGCGTACTTTTCTTTTGTTTGATACGTTCGCAAATATGTGTACACGTTTTACATCTTGCGTGTGAATGTACTTAGAAAGCTGCTGTAGTAGCAGTTGTCCTTTTATTAAAATCACAGAAACTCATCTTGGACTCAGCGTACTTCTCTATCAGCAGCAGCGTCTCAAACAACTCTACAGGACCTGATCCGCCTCTGAAGCGACTTTGTAGGGACTGATAGACCACATCACCACCGTCCATTTAATCTTCGGTGCCTTTACTCACTCCCTGAGTTTGCCCTGAACACTGCACATGGTGCCACGTTATAAAAGTACCTTTGCTGCCTGGTGATTTCTGCCTGCAAGGCAAAAGTCAGGGAACAGGAAGTATCTATAGACGATTATCTTCATGATCGTCTGCAGTCTTACTCTGTAAATATTATAGTTCGGCAGGAACACTGTAAATCCCCAATAAACAACACTGATTCACAGAAACTTTATCAAACCATGACAGGAAATCCTGCTCGCACCTGATGAAAACAACATTTGTAGTGAAGCCCTTCGCTATAAATGTTATTTTTGGAGGATTGTAAAAGGTTATTTCATTTGTTCCTATTAAGTCCTTCCAGCAGTAGTGTTGATGCCTCCATGGATTAAAGACTTTCCAAAAGACAAATAAATGTCTGTGTTTCAGTTCCCAAAGTGGAAGAGCTGCAGGCAGTTTTATAATAGAGATGTAGATTTAAATCTATACACTCAACTGCACAGAAGAAAAAGACATAACGTAGGTTTGTCTTCTTGAAACTTTCCATCCTCTTCATGTACTTTGGAAGTCAGTGAAGTTTTGCCAGAAATCTTCAAAAAAATTAAATCTTAAGACACATAAAACACAAATTATAGAGACACATGTTAATTCAAGATTGACAGAAGCTGAATAGCAATCAATCTGAGGTCCGTGTCAGTCCGTTTTAAAATGGACTTTATTAAACACAACATTAGCATGGTGGTGTGCAGTGTGGGAGGCCGTGTCAACTGGAGACTATTGATAATAAATCAAAACACAGCGACAGCATTGTTTTAGGAATGTAAAAGGAGTCTGCTTTTTGTGATGAAGATTGATGTCTGATGTGTTTCTATAGTGGCTGTCGGCACTTCTAAACAGGTTTGATTGATTCAGATCTCCCACATGAACTTCTGTGGTCGGTGTTTAAGAAAAGCTTCCTCCTCTCAGCTGTTCATCCTTTGTATGTTTGTCAGTCCACTGTGATGAACGCCTGAAACCTCATTGTCAAAACATTTAATCACAAGGATTTGCTAAAGACGAAAAGAAGACCTCCCTATAAAAGCATTCCTGCAGGGTAAACAACAGTAAACTGATGGATTACAATAAAGGAATACAATTAAATACACAAATCAAACATATATTTTTTAAAAAGTACTCACTACCTCTTACCGATTAAGAGAACATCATTTTTTAAGTAAGCTGAGTTTAGCAGACAGGTCACGCCTTCCTGATGATCCTGAAAGCAGGAGTATTACATTAAGCACCTGTCTAAGTAACCATGACCTTTTACAGGTCTAATTAATGTCAAGCAGCAACACTGACGTGAGGAACATGCTAATGATCTGGTTTGCTTGGGAACCAGTGAAGAGTGTGGATTTAAAACAATGATGCTCATGCAGTTATGACGCATTTACACTGGTACCTACTTGCTTTGCTTTGGTTCGGTTTTGGCGCATTGAAAAAGTACCTGGAACTTGGTACCTGGTCCAACTTTTCGTACCTCCTCTCCTGTGGTTCCAAAAAAAGTATCAGGTCGGAGCAGGTACTAAAATCTTATTGGTTGGAATCATCACTGCGTCATTGCGTCATCACTGCGCGGCACGTAATCTGTCCGGGCATTTTTAGATCTTCGGCAAACCGTGCAGACATGTTTGAAATAACAACAGAAATCCTGCCCCATGGACTCAGGACGAGGTGCAAACCTTTCTGTCATTAGTCGCCGATGAGAAAATTCAGCAAGAGCTGGACGGTGCGGTCAGAAATGAAAGGATCGCATAAACGATGACGTCGCGAATGACGGCCAGCTACACGGAGGAGGGACTATCCTCGGCAATGTAACTGCAACCGAGGGGGGCCGATCCCGAGCGATCCGAGGCGAAGTGAAGCGAGTAGGTACCAGTGTAAATGCACCATTAGTTTTGTGTCTTTTTTTTGTAACAGCAGGAAAAGTATTATACTCAATACTACATCCAGTACCCTGCGTTGGGATTTCTTTCTGCTGTTCAGAAAAAGAGCTGGAGTCAAAGTTACATGTTGAGGTTAAGGGAGGAGGGAATGGATGAGGGGGTCAGGGAGGCTGAGGGGAAGTGTAGGTGGGATCCGGTGGCTTGGGGGTGAAGGCAAGGTGAGGGCAGAGGTGGAAGAGTGGCGGTGGAGAGGGAGAAGAGGATGGCTGGATGGCCTGATGAGAGGAGACAGGAGGGGAAGCAATGCAGGCGTGTTTGTCAAGAAAGGAAATGAACAGATGAGAGGCGGGAAAACCAATGAGGATACGAGCACGTGGGTAACGATCCTGCAGCACGAGGACGCTACACAGAGGTTTAACACTAGGAAACAAAGACATCAACAAGGGGCTGAGAGCGCACTGACAAGGAAACTATTCAGGGCAGCGACTGAGGAGATGAATTGGTGAAGAGCTGATGAGGAGATGAGTGGCAGGTGCACAGATTAAAGCAGGAGAACAAGGCCACGCCCACAAATGCAAACGAGAGGCCTGGGGAACAAAAGTAAACACAAGTGAAACAACTGAGTGCAGCAAAGCAGGGACAGCTGTACAGAAGTGCATTGCTGCTGCTCAGAAAATCTTTTTGTATTTTTATTTAAAAAATGATCACGTTACAATGTGATGCTGACAGAGACCCTCATGGAGAAATCAGCTGATGCATATGATTGTGCGATATTGACACCTGTAGCTAAAGCAGTGGTGCCCAATCCTGGTCCTGGAGGGCCACAATCTTGCATGTTTTAGATGTGTCCCTCTTCCAACACACCTGATTCAGATGATCAGTTCATCATCAAGCTCTGCAGAAGCCTGATAAAGATCCTGTGCACCCCTGAGCTAAAGTGTGTAAATGTATAAATGATGCGAGTGATGATGACTTTTTAAAACTCATAATTTTGTTTCATGTCTGTTCAACACACAACAAGCCCAAGATCATCCCAGTGATTTATGTTGTTTCAAACATGAATAAAAGCCGCACTGTGCTTTAAGACAACATCAGTGGTCGACAGTAATGGAGTACATTTACTTAAGTAATTTTGTTTGTATCTATATGTTACTTGAGATTTGTTTGGGGGGGGAAATTTATGACTTTCACTTCACTACATTTCAAAGACAAATATTGTACTTTTGACTCCAGTACATTTCTAGGAAGCTTGTTGTTACTTATTTTTTGGGCAGTTTGTCAGTTGATGAACAACCATTAAAAAGGATAGACGTGAAATGGCATGATATTTTGTTTTTTGTTGTTTTTTTTTTAGAAGTCTAAACTGCATATTTGCTTTCTTGATGGGAAATGTGTACAAAAAACCAAGACATAGCAGTCCACCGACAAAGTAGGCACACTCTACAGGAAGGAGTTTTGTTTTCACTGAAGCACTTTCAGCTTAAAATACCACATTAACAGGAAGTGCACATAAGTCGGGGATTGTCGGGCACTGAGAAAACAATACAGCAATGTACTGATATTAGAAAATGTACTTTTACTTTGTACTTTTCAATATAAGTATTTTTAAACACATGTACTTTTGAATACTTAAGTATTTTTAAAAGTAAGTACTTTAGTAACTTGAGTAAAATTTTGACCTAGTAGCTTTTACTTGTAGTAAGATTTGACCACGAGTACTGGCGTTGAGCACTTTGTCCACCACTGCACAACTGTTTGCATCCAGCAGAGATGGTTTAGTCCGTATCCATGGTAACAGGAAGCCATGATGCTGCAGCCAGAGAGTTGGACTTATCATCATCTTGCCACGTCTCAGCCCAAACATAAAGTAGAGCTTAATGTAACATTTTCCCCACATCCTTTCCTCACTTCTTTACATCTTGTTATAACGTGATGAATCAGTATCACACTATAACATAAAATGTATTAAACCATAACGTGATAGTAATTTTGGGGCAGGAATACACTTCCATACAGCTGAACAATATGCTGACTGACACCATTAAGAGAAAAAAAAAAAGCCAAAACAGCAATTCATTCACAGTCATCATTTCTTTATTCGTTTATTCTTTTCATAAGCAGAGAAAAATATACAATTTAAAATTCAAGCTTCAGCAAAAACTCTTTATGCGTTTGACAACAAGCCAGCTAGCATGGTAGTTCAGTCTGCCGCACGCAGAACAGAAACAAGTAAGTTTATACAGCTACAGCCTGAGTGATGTGATACAAACAGCTCTCTGTTGAAATACTAGAAATAGCAGGTTTCATCTTTAGTAGTGAGTTAAAGTTAAAAAGGTTTAACATCAGGAGCATTCAACCTGATGCTCCTGCGTAGCCCTGACCACCAGAGGTTTGTACACCGGCCAGATTGTGAGTAAATTTGAAAAACTGGAGAAAAGTGGGAGAAAAATGGGGGCACCAAGTCTTGCTGGAGAAATTCTCCTTCAAGGTTGAAGAACTGTTTCACTTCATGACTCAGGCAGTGAGCAAAATGCAGTCCACAAGTAATACATAGATATATACCAGACAGTCTCCCGCGCATAAGAGGAAAAACAAAAACAACAGAAACACTAATGCAACACTGTTTTTTTTCACTCTTTTGATAATAGTAATAACAACAACATCAACATGTTTTCTTCTGTCTTAGATTTGGATTTTCAACAGGTTTTTCATTAGACATTCATGTGGTCTGTAAAATGTAAACAAATGAAAGTAATCTCCCCGACGCCAGGAAGTAACAATACGTACCATTACAGGTGGTGAGAAATAGCTTTTGTTTTTACACCGAGAACGACGAGAGAAAGAGGTCAGATGTCAAACGATGATCAGATCCTGTTCAATACTAAACTGTAAAATCCAAACAGTCGACACAGAGCGAGAGCAGACAGTGTAATCCGGATGACTCTGCATTGTTAACAGAAGGATTTTCTCTCGGAGACCTCTTTGTGTAGTTTGTGCTACAGAAAAAAAAAAAACACCAAACAGTAATACAAAATATTGTTCAGTTTTAACAGTGACAGTTAAGCACAAAGAGCCTCACAGCTGCGTTATAGCATGACGTCCTCCTAAAGATGAATCAGTGTCCTTGATGCTCCGGCTGTTTTTCCTACACAAAGTCTGCCAGGTTGTACAAAAAACACCAGTGCTCAGAAAACTCTCTCAGAACAGACGCTCCAATCGTAATCAGTCATATTTAAGGTGATACCAGATTTATATGTTCAAACTGTGTTTTTGGAATTATGTTATTCCTATATTCTGAATCTTCAGTGGATATTTCAGATGAAACGTGGCGACCAAAAGGAAAGCATCATGTTGAATTATATAAAAATGACAGCTACTGTGCAGCACACTGTAAATGTCAGTGGCCACGAAATAAACTAAATTTTATCAACACAACAGGAGAAACCATAAACACTGAGGGTTTTGGACATGATGTATCATGATTCATCAGAGATTTTTACAGGTTTCCTACATGTTTGAAATTTCAATAATCCATAGGTTTCCAGACCCTAATGTCCAAAACAATCTAATCATTTGTGACATTGGAATAAACAGATGTGTATCATGTAAATACATGATGGAATTACCGTATTTTCCAGACTATTGAGCGAACCTGTCTATAAGCCGCTATCGAATTTATTTGAACAGTTTCATGTGGTCCACTCTGACCGGGTCTGATGTGACGGAGCTTGCTAGCTTGAAAAAAGCTAACGAGCTTCGTGCCACGATGCATTAGAAACACTGGTGTTTTAAGCCACAGGGTTCAAAGCGTCGGAAAAAAGTAGCGGCTTATAGTCCGGAAAATACGGTAATCATTGAATAATCATGAATATTTTCCATACACTAGTTTCCATTTTCGACAATTTTCCAGACCTGGAAATTTATAAAATCAAATGATATACTTTTCCATATTTGTGTAGGAACCCTGACTTTATATTCACTGTAAATTAATTTTAACATGTGTAAGTTACTTCCCAAAGTAAGAATCAAATGTCGAACTTGTGGTTTTATTACACAAAGATCAAAGGAGAAACAACCCACACCTCTAAAATCCAACTGTAGCAATTACCATATTTTCCGGACTATTGAGCGCACCTGTCTATAAGCCGCTATTGAATTTATTGGAACACTTTCATGTGGTCCACTCTGACCGGGTCTGATGTGACGAGGCTAAATGTGTCGGTGGCATGGAGCTTGCTAGCTTGTAAAAAGCTAACGGGCTTTGTGCCGCCGATAC
>OOFC01041432.1:0-12279 GCA_900323345.1 Pseudochromis fuscus | reverse complement strand
TAGATAGCAAGATAGATAGATAGCTAGATAGATAGCTAGATATATAGATAGCTACATAGCTAGCTAGATAGATAGCTAGATAGATAGATAGATAGATAGATAGCTACATAGCTAGATAGCTAGATAGATAGCTAGATAGCTAGATAGATAGATAGATTTCCCTCCAGATCTGTAAATCACACAATTTCTACACATCTATATCTATATATTTATATTTGTCTATATCTACACCTAGACAGACATTTTATATGATTATGTAAAAAAAATTACAACAATAAATGTTGAATAAATGTGTTTATATGAGTGAAATCCTTCATGAGATATTTAAAATAAAAAAATTAGATTTTATGTTATTAAAGTTGTTAGGACTCGATTATTTTTCACTAGTATTTTCCAGCATGGGGCGGCTTGTGCCTCGCAGCAAGAAGGTTCGGGGTTCGAATCTCGGCTCGGGCCTTTCTGTGTGGAGTTTGCATGTCCTCCCTGTGCATGGTGGGATTTCTCTGGGTACTCTGGTTTCCTCCCACAGTCCAAAGACATGCTTGTAGGTGAACTGATCAAACTAAGTTGACCGTAGGTGTGAGTGGAAGCGTGAACGGTTGTTTGTCTATATGTTAGCCCTGCGATTGGCTGGCAACCTTTCCAGGGTGACCCCGCCTCCTGCCCGATGACAGCTGGGATAGGCTCCAGCGGACCCCTGTGACTCCAGTGTGGAGAAGCAGGTATAGAAAATGTCTGACTGATTTTACAGTATGTGTTTGAACCCCGGCTGCTGGAGAAGAACTTTATATTGTCTTGACCTCTGTCTTATTTGTCCAAGTCTTCCTAGTGTCCCTGTGTCCTCCCCTGTTGTAGTGTCCATTGTTGTCCACTGTGTGTCTGCTTGATCCTCGTCCTGCTCCCTGCTGACTTCCACCTGTGTCTGATTAGTCTTCTGGTTATTAGCTGAACCTGTTGAATCCTTCAGGTGTAACCTCCTGGTGTTTTCTTCTTTATCTTGTTTCTCTTTCAGCTTTAACTTTATTAAAGCTCAGCTCCTGTTGATTCATGGCTCCTTCTCCCCGCACAATCACAACATATATATTTTTTACAGCGTGTGCTGCCACAGAGGTCTGGACGTGCTCTGCAGGCTTCCTTTGTAGGAAGAGAGACGACACAGTGTGTATGGTTGTCAACACTCACTAAACTCACACAGGCCACCTGCTCTCAGCTGTTGGACTTTTTAGTCTTTCAACTCCTCCGCTGCCTCCACGATGCAGCCTGAGACGCTGATGTAAAAAAGATGCAAGAGATCTAAGGTTTGTTTGTTTTACCTTTGCATCAACCCCGTGGACCTCTGTGGGCTTTAAAGAGACACTCTGTATTAGGAAAATGAATCCGGCTTCACAAATACCCGCTGGATACTGTAGGTTTTTGAATACTTCTGAAGTACTACCATGGATGTATATGTCATGCAGGAGAAGAGATCCTGAATGCACAACACCAACACTGGCAGGTAAAGCAAAATTATGCAAATTTAATGAAAAAACTACAGAAGAAAAATAAAAAGCTCGTCACTGTACCAGCAAGTAAAATCCAAAAAATAGTCAGATGAAGATAATTTAATAGTGGAAAAAACAGAATACATGTTATATTATTCTTTACAGTGAACACAAGGAAAGTAATAAACATTAAAATGAAATATATAATCAATCAGTGGACGGATGTAGATTTTGTCCAGACCTGCAGCTCCCACACGATGACTCTGATGGTATCTGGAGAACTGATGTGAAAAGATTTAATTGGTAAAATTATCCACAGTCCTGAGAGCTGTGGTGATTCCCCCTGATGTTTCCTCAAGTGTCGACATGAGCTTCACACTTCAGGGTGCGAGTGTAAATGAAAAAGTGACGACGCCGGATGAACTGCAGTGGCATTTGTCTCAGACGTAATATTCCTCTCAGGATTATTTGAAATAACGACTTTTCATCCGGTGCCATTATGTGGTCAAAATGAAACTGCCCGATGTTGATGACTTGACATCCTCACTCAGCAGCTGCACTTATGAAAATCTGATTATGAAACTCTCACAGTAGCGGTGAGTGTCCAAGGTTAAAGCAGCACCGCTCCATCTTCCACAGAGTCGCTGATGGAGGAACATGAGTCAAATCCTCAGTAACACAAGTGACCCCGCGGGACTCTTCCTCATGGACAATGTTGTGACCCATCAACCACAGGTGCATCTAATATTCCTAATGGCTGATCTCACTCGGGTGATACACTGTCAGGGACCTGCACCAATGTGAGTCTGAACTGAGGTCGTCAGAGACAAAGCTACGAGGAAAAAAAAAGGGTTTTATTTCTGCGAAAACACAAAACCAACATCAAAGACTGTGCAGGGGGTCAACAAAAGTTAAACTACAACAAGAAAACACCATGTAAATACAAACACTGACCATAAATGAACCACAGCTGGCCATAAGAAACTGCTCTGGTCTCATTGGATACTACACCTGTCAATCAAACTAGCCACCCTCAAAATCTCCTCAATTTGAAGCCAAAAATCCATTTAATTATGATTTTATTGTACCTGATGGACCACCACAGCACTCATAAGAGGAATAACTTTTATCAGAATGACTTGTGGGAAAAAAAAGATGATTTTTGAATTGAAGTCAATGGGAACAGGGTTTTTTTGGAGCCAGCACCTAGTGGCCGTCGAGAGTATTTAACTTTTTTGTATTTCTGCGTTGGCTTAATTTTTGAGATGATACGTGAACATAAAGGAGAAAACAATAGATGTCTTCTAGACCTAATGCAAAAGGATGACCCAGATCCTCCTCAACAACAGCAGGTTGTAGTTTGGCCTGATGGGCGGGGCCACAGGATTTAACTTCCCTTTTCCTCCAGCCTTCACACTTTGCATGACCAGGAAGAGACCATCTCCACAAACATGGTAACAATGTCCATTTCAACAATGTAGGGCTAAAAATAAACAGACAAATTCTGCATTTGATGTGAATTGAAATTGAGTCAATGAAATGTTTGGAGTGTGACTGACTCAACATCAACATGTGTTCTCAACAAATTAATAACCAATCAAACTTAATTTATAAAGCGCATTTCAAAGATTAAAATGTAACAAAGTGTTTCAAATTAGTTTCTCCTTCTTTTCAGTTTCATTTCAGATGTTTGCTGTCACCATCCAATAACATGGCTGCTTATTCCAACTCTTTATGTATAGAAGTTATGTTTATGGTCATGTGTATGGAGTCCTGTTTGTGTCAAAATTCAATTAACAAATAAGTCCATTATTAGGAAATATACAAGTTAATTATTAAATGTAAATGGCTTTTTTGTCTAAAAAACATGTTTTTCAGAATGATATTTTAAATCATAAACATAAGAATGACTCTTTGCCAGTGGGTGGGACTAGCAGTTGGACCTGCATCCTGATTGGTCGACCCTTCTCCAGTCTACACTCTAAATTCAACAAGTTCTGAATCCCGAAAAAGATAAAAAGCGATTCTGAAATAAACTATCATGCAGGATGAAGTTAAAGTAAGAATATATTTCATATTGATGAATAAATTGTTAATAATAATGGGAAATATTTTATAATAGTTGATACATTTTTCATCAGAATGAACTTGACCCTAATGAGCCTCCATACATATGTGATAAAATATATTCAACATAATCCTTGTTTTTGATGAATTTATTGTAGTTAACATCCAAACAACATTTTTCTAGTTGTGTAAAGCTTGTGGTAAAAACAGAGCGAATATGAAGTTAATCCAACTTAATGTAACCAGGCAATTAATTGAAGAGCACTTGTGTGAGTGCAGCAGGTTATCATGAATATACATGCAAACATCATTAGCTTGTTGTAATGAGTCCACATGTTTATCTGGAGGAGTTATTAAGCTTTAAGGAGCAAAAGTTGTTTCAAAGTTCATTTAAAATTAATGTTTAACTCTTGGCCAGATTATTGTCAGGTAAGAAAACAGCTCGAGATGTGATGGATGCGGAGGCTGGTGTTATTGAATTTGATGCTGGTGATGTCGGCCAGTATTGGTTTATACACATATTTGTTTCCCTAATTGAAACATTGAGACACAGGGAGTCCATCGTGATTAATTATCTCCTAAAGACAGATCCTGAGAACAGCAGCGAGTTTAAATCCACTTTGAACCAGCGAGTCCCTTTGATGCAGCCTCCACCGCACTCCAGCTGCCACAGTCCGAAATATTCATCAATCTATTAAGCTGCACATATTAGCGATCGTAACCACATGTTTGCATAATTTCACAGCACATCAGTATTTTTTTCAAATGAGCAGAGAAAGTGTTTAATTACAGAACATTTTATCAGCTTTGACCCAACAACGCTGCTTAATGCTTGTTACTCGTGAATTGCTCAAGATGGTTTTTTATTGTATTTACAGAAGGCATGATTCACGCATTTGTTCACAGTGTAGCAGCTCTTTGTTGTTGTTGTTGTTGTTGTTGTTGTTGTTGTTTTCCAAGCCTGTTGGAGTTCATGCAAAGCAGGAGTCCTGACAGGAAGCTGCAGAAAACAGTGAATCGTTCTTAAAACGTTTACAAAGACAAATGAGAAATTACAGGAGTGTGAGATCAAAAAACTTTTTATTGCTACAGAAGAAGTGATTTTTATAAAAACAAGATTTAAGCAGAAAATAAAATTCGATTAAAAAAACTAGTTACAGTCGCCAGAGAAAAGATTTTCTTCTGCATCTTTCTGCACTGATTGTTTTTTTTTCCCCTTTGTTCATTTAAAGTGTGAAATTAAAAAAAAAGTGTTTGTAATCCTTTATTGCTGGTCATATTTTTTTACTAAGTTAATAACATGAGCGGAAAAAATTACAATTTAGTTTTTATTTTTAAATTAAAGTCCATCATCTATTTCCTGGTTTGAAAATATAAAAATAGCTGATGATAAACAGACGTGTGCAGTGACTGGACCATAGACCTGTGAATAAAAGAAGCTGACATCACTCTTTGGTTTGAGATTTTGGAGCCAGGAGTTTGGTATTTGAAGTGACCATATTTGGATATGAAGGGAGGAGTGAGGAGGCGGGGCTAACCCTTGAACCCGAGGTCACTGTCCAGTGTGTACGAGAGTTCAATGTTTATCTTAATTTCCATAAAAAAAGACATTTGATTATTTTGACTCAAGTTCAAGTTTTTGTATTTGTTTCTTTCAGATTAAAACTTTTGATCCCCCTTCAAAATAAAAGTATCATTTGTTTACTTTTGCAAATAAACATTGTGCATAAAAAGTCAGTTTCCTGGTTGATTCCCTCCTTGTAAATCTAACCTCCTCCTTACTACTACTAATAAAATACATAACATTTCACACAATTTTACATAATGTTCAAAAAATATTGCATAATGTCTGAATAAAAATTTATCTCTGTAGATATTACACTCAGGAAAATGTATATGCAGACAAAACAAAACGTCCTTACATCCAGATTATATTTACATATTATTACGAGACAATTTCACGCGTCAGTCCAGGACATAAAAAAGACAAAAATATAGAAAATGATGGTGACTTGCAGGTCTTCTCAAATAAGCTTCTCCATAACAAACCCTGTGTAATGTGACATTTATTCTGGTGGCAGCGGTTTCATGCGGCTGCATTAACGCCGTCGATCCTCTTCACCAAATCCTGAGTGACGGTTCGCTGTGGACACACTGTCGGTGCACAAATGTCATGCCTCCTGTGAAGATGATTCATTTTCTGTTTGATTGTGGAGCATCGTTTGCATATTCATGTTTGTTGTGTTGTGGATGACAAAAGGCAAACAATGTCCACTTGTGCTGAATTCAAGAGCTGCTCCTTGTTTCCCACTGCAATCAGAGTCCTGAAGGAGATCAAACAGCCGCCGTCGACCTCATGGAAATGTGACTGGTTACATCTTTTCACGGAGCTCCACTGGTCACTGGTCACACTATTGAGTTTACACGTGTAATTTCACGCTAACTTGTACAATAGTTTATTCTGTAAGTCTAATTGAAGTTATACAAATAAAAACAGTATAAAATATATGTGTCTTTTTCACATGCTGCCTTTTAAAATCTCCTTCATTTGTATTATTACTTTATCTATTTTATACTTTTAGTACCTTTTTGTTAAAATACTTGGTTTCAATTTTTACGTTATGTCTGTATCTGTGTATATGTCCATTTTTGTTAAATTCTTATTTCAGCAGTGATTTAATTCCATATTTCTGTATTTTCATCCACTTTTTTCAGTTATCTTTGGTTCTATTTTGCACTATGTACTTTTTTCTGTCTTCTATTGTGATGACAGATTTTCCCCCAGTGTGAGATGAATAAAGTCCTATTGTATCGTATCATACCGAATCGTATCGCATCGCATCGCATCGCATCTTATCGCATCTTATCGCATTGCATCGTATCGCATCGCATCGTATCATATCACACCATATCATATCGTATCATACCGTATCGTATTGTACCGTATGGCATCGTATCATACCGTATCGTATTGTACCGTATGGCATCGTATCATACCGTATCGTATCATATTGTATCGCATCGCATCGTATCCTATCACACCGTATTGTATCACTCCGTATCGTATCGTATCACATCGTATCGTATCGTATCGTATCGCATCGTATCGCATGTTTTTTGATGAATTTCACTGTACAGGGAAACATGTTTCCTTACTGTGCATATCATAATAAACTATGTTAATTTTTGAGTATGTTTAGTTATGGAAAGTCTATTTTTTTAGGTAAGTCTCATTCTAAACATCACCTTTTAAACACCTTTACATTCTGGCATTACTGTAAGCCTCTTCCCTATTTTATCATTTTATTATAAACGATTACTTTTGACTAGATATTTATACGTTACTGACCTCCTGTTGGAGCTGTGCTTTACTGAGGTCATAAGTTATGAAGTGTAGTCGTAGATGCTTGCAGGGGCTTAAAATATTATTTCTGCTTTGACAACTCAATTTTGGCAGCAGCTCCATAGAATAAGCCTCTTCCACTATAGCAGGGGCAAAAAAAAGCCTCCATGAACATACGGAGAATAGTTTGACACTTGTTTGAGCTAACAGCTCTTTCAGAGTAGTTATTAGTCATAAAATGCTCCTTTGATATTTGCACTCGTGGTAACATTTGCAGTCCAATAGAGGTGTGATGGTTCCCAAGGAGTGGCAGATTTATCCTCCCCTGCCAACATAACAGAGGCCCTATTTTCTTGTTCAGTGAAGTGGAAGTGGGTGGTTCAGCACTGTTTGCCAATGTAATACCAAACAGATCTTATACAAACGCAATTAGAGCAGTGTGTGGTTCTGTTGTGCATAAAATTGCTCGACAATTGGGAAGTGGCATTGATGGGATGCATTGTGTGATTCTCTGAGCTATTGCTTTCTTCAGAGGAGAAAGAAGAGGTATGCCTACTGTGAAGGTGAAGACTTATCCTCAGAGCCGCAGGTTATTATGCTGAGGAATAATCTGCGAGCCCCCGGGGGGATTAGATTTACAGAGCGGCTCGGGCCAAACCAAATATCCCACAACTTCTCCTCTCACTGAATCATCTCAACCAAAAAACACGGCACAGAGCGGGGAGGACATTACAATATCGTGGGGAATGCATGCAAAAATATACACAACCTCTGAGACAAACACACGGACGTAATGTGCAGCATTTTCACAACAGCGCTCTCCGTCACTCACCCGTCGCCGCTTTGTTTGCTGCATTTTTCACTGCACAATTTGCATGGCGTGAGGCTGGGAGCCCCCCGCCGCCGGCCGCTTTGATGTCGGTCAGCAGATGGAAGTAGCTCACTGATACATATATTGATTGCTGTGAACCACAAGTGTACCTCCTGCTGTTCCCTGTTTCTTTCCCCCTGTCTTTTCTCTCCTCAGCCTAATCTCGATATTGATATGTCAGATAAAAACAACCTGGGCTACAAATAGCAAAGAGAGGAAAAAAGGTGTTTTTTAATGTTTTGTTTTCTTGCAGATATCGAGAGCTTTGGTTCCTTAAATTTTAAACGAGATTTAATCCTTTTATAATTTGTTAGACTTGATATCATCAGTTTACTTTGTGTTTCAGGGCCTTGCTTATTCCACAGAGGAGAGCTGTTTTTTTTCTTTTTTGTGAAGTTATTTTTCATGTCAAATTCATATTAATAAGTTATTAAGGCTTGTCAGAACTTAAACTTCCCTTCCCTGAACAACCTTGGGCTTCATTAACATTTTGAACCTTGGGTGTGTTTTCTTCTCGCTTCAATGGCTCTCTGCTTCAAACTCAAACTTTTATTTTTGTCCCTTTTGAGTTTCACAGAGATGAGTATCCACGGAGAGTTGGACTGAGATTTGTGCAGCGTGCAGACGGAGGTAAAGCAGTTCCACTCCGATGATCATTTATCCATGACGTGTAATTCACATGCTAACATGGTTTAATGATCGTTTTTAAATCAAAAATTGGAATCAGTCGACCGTATAATGTCTTTATCGAAGAAATGTCACTGTGTTTCATAGAAAGACTCCGAAACTGAACAGTGATCAGTGGAGTCAGAGTTTGAGATTTGGACGTAGCCATGTTGGGATTTTGGAGCCAGAAGTGACCATATATGGATCTGGAGGGAGGATTGAGGAGGCGGGTCTGACCCTTGAACCCGAGGTCACTGCCCAGTGTGTGTGAGACTCATGTTCATGGCTGGATTCATTAGAGACCGGACTTATCAATCAAATTACCGTATTTTCTGTACTATTGAGCGCACCTGTCTATAAGCTGCTATTGAATTTATTCAAACAGTTTCATGTGGTCCACTCTGACCGGGTCTGATGTGACGACGCTAAATGTATCGGCGGCACGGACCTTGCTAGCTTGTAAAAAGCTAACGAGCTTTGGGTTCGGGTTAGGGTTAGAAAGACCGGTGTTTAAGTTCAAAGCGTTGGAAAAAAGTAGCGGCTTATAGTCCGGAAAATACGGTAACCACAACCTCTTTTTGAAGCCTAAAAACTAGTTATTTTTTTACCAGATGAACCACAAGATCATTGATAAGCCTCACTCCCAACCAACTGCCCTCCTTCTACAGGCTGTGTGCAAAAAACTCAGACCATGCAACTGCATCTTGCAAAATTTCAAACCTGTAGACCACATGTGAGACTTGGAGGATGTTGATCATGGTCAACAAACTCTACGAATTCCCAGGTTTTGGCGAATGGTGCCCACAGGTCTGGTGTGGGTTTTTTTATGGTCTTAGGAAGAAAACCGCACAGCGTCCACACAGAGGGTGGACGACAGGAGCAAGTCTCCTGCGCGTGTCGAGTACAGTGGACATGCTCACAACATATGAAATGAATCAAACACACAAAGTACGAGCAGTGTCTGTGCATCTGCCACAAGACTGCTGCACATCTTCAGTACGACCTCTACGAAGCACGTACATCCAAATTATAACGTGTTGGTGAGGACATCTCATGAAGGTTTTGCAACTCTTATTTTTTTAACCTCCACAACTCCCACGGACCTCAGAAAAGGCAGGGGACGCACAATTCATAAAGTGATGCATCCATTTGGGACCGAGGCTTTAAGAAGAACTGACTTTAGCTAATGACATCAGAGCAGCCGGCATCTTTGGTCTTGTGTTTGAGGGTCAGTTGCTTCGTCCATTTCTGTTTACAGTCTCTATGAGAGTAAGGCTACGTTCAGACTGCAGGCTACAGTCACCCAAATCCTGTATCTGATCTTTTCATGACGGTCTGAACAACAAAGATCAGATGTATTCAAATGTGACCCAGGCCACTTAGATATGTGCTTTTAAATCCAATACATATCTGATATTTCACCATGCTTCTGTCTGAATGTCTAGGTCGCATTTATCCGACCTACACGTCATTGATACGCCACAAACGTCTTTATTCTGCGTTCGATCACTCCTGGCTGCGACTCCACACCCACATGTTTCTCTGTACAGATGTTGCTGCCACTGCCCCACAAAACCCCACAAACCTGGCTCTCTTCCTTTTCAATCCTCTTTTGTAAATGTGCTGACTCTGGTTGAACAACAATTTTTAAATCATAAAATACGCTCCACCTTCACCAAACACTGACCACGCTCGCTGCATGTGACGTTGTTGTTGTGCACATGCAGGACACCATTGGATCGTATGAAGTTCACACAGGAGATCACATACAAGTCGCATTTGATTGGAAACGTGAACGAACTCGGCATTGAGCGTTAAACCCTGCAGCCTGAACGTAGCCTGACACATCAGCTACAGTTTGGATTTTCCTCCTCAGCTCCCAAATGAAGAAGGTGGCCGTGTCATTTCCGCCACCACATTTAGATCTCCTGGTAATGTGAAACTTATCTCAAGTCAAATATTTGCCCGTAGATGCTGTCAAGGAGAGTAAAGAGCCTGGGGATGATGAGAGGCAGCTCTCTGCAGGCCACTCTGTTTGCTCGATACTCATGGGAAGTCCTGATACACACAAGTCAATAACAGAGGAAGAGCCTCAGTGAAAGGCTGCTCGGTGGACAAAGCAGGTCTGGACCATTGCATTCTGAAAAGCAATACCTTAAATTATATCTTAAGGGGCTTTGTCACCCAAATTAACATATTCCCTTTTCTTTAATTCGAGGGAGCAGGATGTGAGATTGCAGCCCTGAGTAAAACGTCGGACGTCTCCTGAATCAATGGTATTGATCTCCAGACTGATTGTAAACACAGCGTGTGTGTGAGTCATGCACAATAAGCACAAAAACAGGATCCATTTGTTTAAAAGGTTTGAATGATTCATGTAAATGGGACTAATTTCTTTTCAAGGGAACCTGTAATGCTTTTCCTATTTTCTGCCATATATACAACCACAATGCTGGATATTTACATCACACCTGACCAGTTTGAAATGTTGAGGTGAATGTGTGAACAAATAATTACTGTGAACCTGTTTGATGGTACAAAGTGTGTTTTTTTCTGCACTTGGATGTTGCGATGATGTCAGCTCAACACGGTTTCCTTTATGTAGTCATCAGCTCGGGGCTCAGCATCCCCACCAAGCGAAGCAGCAGGGAGGCTACATGAAGGCACGGTAGAAGACAAATAAGGATTTTCCTTTTAGCTGTGAGTTATTCAAAGCTGTTAGCGGTGTCACACGATAAAGATATAGAGCTGGAAATGAGAATAATAAGTGGATCTGTGCTCTGTAGATCCAAACTCATCCAGGAAATGTATGTTATACTAGGAAAAAATATATATTAGCACAAATGTCAACATGTATAGTCACCACACATATTTCATTAATGAACTGAAATGTTATATATCTATATCTAAATATCTTATCGCCATAACTTTGTGTTAAAACCAGTTTTGTTTCGAGTACATACAGTAAATAAACTCTGCAGCTTGAAAACACAGATCATTTCCCAGCGTGTTGTTGGGATGACTTGTTGTCAGGAAATAGGTTGGAGGAAGCAGGACCCAAGGATGCAGATAAAAAAAAAAAGGTCTTTAATAAAACAATCCAACAAAAGGCGCTGCACAAAACACGGCAGGAAAAAATACAAACATGAACTAAATCCAAAACACAAAAACCCAAGAACAAAACCCAAAACCTAGACGCGAACCAACAAGTGGGGGAAAACAAAGACACTGGAAATACTGCAACACTAGAAACACAGGAAACTTAAGTCGTATTCAGACCTGGACTGTTTGGTCCACTTTAAACGGACCAGGGTTCGTTTCCCACACTGGTCCGGACTTTCCATGCAGGTGTGAATAGACACAATCGAACCCTGGTGCGGATCCTGGTTCTCTTGTGCAGGTCTGAATACAAACCAAGGTCCATCCGAACTAACTAGAGGATACATGAGTCTTTTAGGCCTAACAAGCCACCGTAGCCAAGCATTGTGGGAAAAAATATACCTTCGTTGCTGCTGCTAACGCTAATGCTACATGCTACAAACAATGAGCCGTGGACAGACTTGGAGCAACGAGGAGACACTGTGCCTCTTGGATATTTGGGCAGATGCACATATAGTCCAACTACTTGAAAAGACACAAAAATGCGGTTGTTTTCAGCATGTTTAATGAGAAAATGAAGGAGAGGGGCTTCGAGCGGTCGTCCGAACAATTCCATGTTTACCTCCATTTCCGGGTGTTATCTGTGTGCCGCCCTTTGTCAGTGCTGTCCAATGAGAGCACCGATCGTCACACACGTGGATGTGTTTACAGAATATAGTCCACTTGCAAAAAGTACAGTCTGAACAGGAACC
>OOFC01041423.1:0-10740 GCA_900323345.1 Pseudochromis fuscus | reverse complement strand
CTGTATTGTAGTGCCTCAGGGCAATGCTCCCAGTCAATATATATCTCCACACTCGCTCCTGCGCTCCCATTTGAGCGGGACGCGCTGCCCTGCGCTGCACACAGTGACAGACAGCCACACCGGGACGCGCTCCAAGGTACGGATGAATACATTTCCTCTCTACTCTCAAGCAGCTCATGGCATGCGAGCAGAGTAGTTTGTGAAATTAAATTATATTTTTAAAAGGAAGTTAAAAGGAGGCCTGTGTTCTTGTCTTGTCATGCAAAAATATTTGTTTCATTTTAAGCTGCATGTTTTGTAGTTTTAGGTTTTGATTGGAAGGTGAAGCTTATTTTAGTTTCCATGCACTTCATTTAGTTTGGTGAATAAATGCTAAAATTATCTATTTTTTTAATATTACTCATATTTACACATCTGCATGAAGTCATAAAATTGTTTTATTCGTGCAAAGAGCAGCAGCATCCACAGTTTTGCTGATAGATTTAAATGTCAGTAAATAACTTTTTAATGCATGCATACATTTACTGATTATATCTAATGTTTGTTTAATTATGGTTTTACTGCAATCTCATATTTCTGCATTATTATATTGAAAAAAGGAAAAAGAAATGAGAATAAACAGACACTAAAATCATTAATCCTCTCTCTTCTTTTGCAGAACTTTTCTCAGAGGACAACAAACACCAGCTCACCTCTACTTTCATCTTAGGTAAAATATTTCAGTGTGAATTTACAAAATATTTCCATTTGCATTCCTCGTGTGCATTTACTTGCTCTACAAATAGCCCTTCCTGTCCAGGCTGTCAGTCGTGTGGTTGCAGCAGCATGTAACTTGTCAAAGCTTTTAGTGTGGTGAACCTCCTTAATTGCAACAATAGATGTTCAAGCTGTTAGGCTTGTTTGATCATCATCCCTAAAAGCTTAAAACAAGACCGCAGGGCTTGGAAATGGGGCAGCGGGGGCCAAAGTGCACAGTCAGTGGAGAGGGGAGCGGACAGCAGTGGCCAGAAGAGGGGGAAAAAATCTACTGTAAAAATGATTTTTATTGATTGGCTCGAAGCTGCAGCTGTTAGACTCCATTATGAGCTCAAAGCTCAGGTCAGAGCCCTGGGGCGGACAAGTGAGCCAATCAAATGGTCAGTTCTGAGGGTCCAGTTGGGAGAGCAGTTGGCAACAGCCTGCCATCCTGTGTTAGACTCACTGTGTCTTTCATCATCACCCTTCGTGCTGTGGGTTTATAGATGAGGTTGTCCGCTGTCTGTCAATATAACCGGCCATCCATCACCTGTGTTTGCTGCTTCGCTGGTCTTTATTTCTAAACTTTGTCAGTCGGTGTAGGGCAGGAAAAAGATGAGCTGGTGAAGTTTTTCTCGTTTTTTTTTGTACCTCAGCTTGGACCCTGAACTCCACACAGACTTTCATCTTTAAATGACCCGAGGAAAAAGATAAAATAAAAACCCTTAAAGCAGAGTGTTTTAAATTGAGGAGCATACTCCTCCTTACATCTTCTTTCACTGCAGGCTTCACCCAACGGCTTGGCTCGCAGAACAAGACGATCACAAAGTTTCTGTAGTTTATCAGATGAAAAAAATAAAATTAGAAGACAGGGATATTAATTAAATTAAAGTCATGCAATTAATAAAAAGATAAGTGGAAGCCAAAAGAGACAGAAATAAAATACTTTTTTTCTGGAGAGAATAAGTTACTAGTAATTTACCCATTTAACATTGAATTACACACAATTTAATGCAAGTAACTTATTGCAAAATTTAGTTTGATTTTAAAATAAAAATTGCAATACAATTTTAAGAATTAAAACATGCCAGATCATTAATAAATATGTTTGTGGGATGACAGTTATATGGAGGAAATCCTATATAATTCCTTAGATTCAAAAATACTCATTCAACCCTTTCAAACTTTTAAAAACAATTGTTACCCATCGTGATCCACTCTATTACTGCCTATGAAGTGTGACCTGACGCTAAATGTAGACGTAGTAAGATGAGACAGTACAGGAGAGCAGTTGAACTTATGCACCATGTCCTGACCCAGATCCCAGTCCTGGCACTAATGACGCCCTATAGGCATGACGCCAGGCTCTCATTAGGAGCAGGGCCTCAAACCCCCGACTTCTCTCCCTTCCCTACCCATCCTGTGCAACCCTTAGCATGGCCGCGCTGCGCCTGTAGCCGGCCTCCGAGGCTCCGTCCACCTAGACTCAAGCAGGCCTGTGAGTGTTGTGAGGCCCCCTGCACAGGTGCAGAGTCCCCTGTGACGGCCCTGTTTGCCCCCCAGCCCTGGGCCCTGCTAGCGCCTGGTGCTGCACTGGAACTAATGAGTAGTGGCAGGTACAGTGAGAACTGAGCAGCGTGGGCCTCCCTGCAGTTAGGTTAGTGGCAACCATCAGCTTAAGCAGACAACAAATGTGCTCTAATAAAACACATATGTGCATAATGATATGTACCACCCTTCAGTGCACACATAACTTTATCTCCCATATTTAGATCTCTTACAGAAATGTGAACCTGCTTCCCTGTGTCACAGTCACAAACAACAAATTATATGGATAATAGACACAATCACTTCTTCGATCTGTTGATTTGACACTTCATTCATAAGCTGTTGTCTCGTTTATTTCACAGGTTTGACTCCATGTTTAAAAAGAAGAGGCTTTTCTCATCCTCATCTAGCTACAAAACTGAAGAAAAACCTGCATCAAATGAAATGCACCCCGGCACAAAAGACAAAAAAAATCTAAAACTCTAGTTTGAATTATCACAATTAAAATCCTGCAATCTTTTTGAAACATCAAGACTCAATCATGTCCAAGGATGAGGCGTGCAAAGTGACGTCCGCCAGCAAACACAAGGAACGCAAGCCGAAGAAGCCCCACTATATCCCACGGCCATGGGGCAAACCCTACAACTACAAATGCTTCCAGTGCCCCTTCACCTGCATGGAGAAGTCCCACCTGTACAACCACATGAAGTACAGCCTGTGTAAGAACTCGCTGTCGCTGCTCATAGAGTCGGACTGGCCGTACAAAAAGGGCAACATCCTGCACCCGGACCAGCTCCGACCCTTTCAGCAGGCACACGGCCTCCATGCTGCCGGGAAGGATGAGCTCGAACAGGCCATGCGCTCTGAGGAGAGGCAGGCACACCGCAGGTCTGTGGAGGAGGAAGCTGAGGGCAGGGAAAGCCAGGGGCAGGAAGATGAAGAGGAGGGAGGACAAGTGGAGGGACCAGAGATCGCTGGGCTGACCAAAGAAAGCTCGGGTAATAACAGCAGAGGAGACGCTACAGAGTGCGGTACCAAGAAAACCAAACAGCCAGAGTCCGATCTGCTGATGGCTGACATGCTCTCCCTCGAAGATCAGCTTTTACGAGCGCGCTCTGTAGAAGTAGAGGCCCAGCTGAGACACTACAAGTTGTCCAAGACATGTCTGACAGCTCCTGGGCTTCTGTCGGAGCAGTGGCGGCTGCTGGCGTCCAGCCACACTAAGGCCAAAGCGGAGGGCGCTCAGCCTCGAGTGAGTAGTTCAATCCCCTGTTACCCTCCTCCACCCAACCTGGTGGATTACCAGGATCCCACTGGACTCAACCTGTCAGTGTTTGGGGTAGGTTATCCCATCAGCCCCAGCCTCTTATCCTACATGAATTCAACAATTCCCACGGCGGCGTCTGGCGTCACTGCTCAGACCCATGCACAACTCGCCCAGCTTCCCTTCCTGGCGTCGGCCGCTCAGCTGATGCACCCGGCCTCCAGCACACACACAGACAGAGCTCTCATCCCCCCTCGCCTCTACTACCCCTTCCTGTGCGAGCACACGTTTGGACCGGCTTCCAGTCAAACCGATGCCAGCAAATCTCTCAAGAGCTCCACAAACAGTCTCGAAGCGAATCCTTTGTCCGGCTTCCAGCCTAAAGTCAATCTGTGGAAAGTGCCTGCTCTGCGACCAGGAACCGCCGTCTCCCCTTCTGACTGGGTGTCACCTCAGAGAGACACCCCGGACCAGGGCTACAGGTTGGGGGATAAACTACAGGCTGCAGCAAAAGACGGGAAAACAAGCTGGGGTCTGAAGAGGACGGGAGCTGCACTGAGAAATCATGAGGCTCCTGCAGAGAAGAAACCCGCCATGGGCTTTACCCTGGATCTTCTGAGGGGCATTCAAACTGCATCTACGTTAAATATGGCAGCAGACAAACTTCTCTTCCAGAACAGGTAAAGATTTCCTAAATATTTTTTTACTTTTCTCATTTTATAGTAATTCCTGTGAGTAGTGAAAGAAATACCAGAGGGAGAATTTTCAATACTTTATTGATAATACCTTAATGTAACTTGTAAGAGTAGATTACAGCTGTTAGAAGTATTTCATTTGGTCTCAAACATTATTGGTTCCCACTTTAAAAACTACTTCTTCTTAATTTTAGTTTGCAGGATGCTCAGCGTCAGACTCGGCCCACTGAGCTGTGGTACAACGATCCTCTCACCAGTCCCAGCAGTGAAACATCTTCTCTTTCAACCTGTGGAGGAACCAATACCCAGGACTCGACAGCTGCCAGGACAGTCAGGGAGGGAGCTTCTGAGTCAGTGGCTACTCTCCTGGGCGACCTGTCCAAGGCGCTGCAGGAGTATCAGGAGGCTGAACGCAAGATCTCCCACTTGGAAAAGGAGGACCTTCCTGCCCAGCGACACCTCTGGGAGCACTTGAACAAAATCCGCAGTGAGCTCTCCCACATTCACCAGGCGCTGGAGCGAACAGCTCGCCAGAGCGACGGGCCCCTTGACCTGTCTGTGAAGAGGGACTCCACAGACTCTGTTAGTGAGCAGAGCCTGAGAGAGGATGGCAGCCTTAAAGACAATACGACAGAGACGGAGGACGAGGACGAGGAGGTGGAAGAGAAAAAGGAGGAGGAGGAGGATGAGAATGAGAGGAAGGTGATGAAGGCTTCACTGGAGAGTCGCAAACAGTCGCTGGACATGTTGATCAAGATGAGTCAAGCGTCGGTGGTAAACACAGAGGTCCTCTCTCCTGCTGGTCTCGGCCTGAGGCCCAGTCCGGCTGAGGCCTTGTGGCCGAGCAGAACCACTAAGTGTGAGGCGGACTCCAGCGTCCTGCTCTGCCCTGACGGCCGATCTGTGGTGTTCACCGACATCCCCTCCTCTGCCAAACCCCCAAAGAGACCCCCGTCCATACAGCGACTAGAAGCCCAGTGTCCTCCGAGTCCTCTGACGGCCACTGACAACTAAACTCCTGCTCCTCTGACTGTAATATATCTGAGTCCATACAGTTGTTCAAATGCAGTCGTATTTATTGTTACTATTTCACAAATAAACCTCAAACATTTTGCACCTTATGAGACAAACCTAGAATGAATGAAAATTTGAAAGAGAAGGATTTTATTTCTAATGCACTAAGGACATTGATTGTTACAATAACTTCATCCTTAAAATACTTTAAAAATGTAACATCAGTAATTTCTATCAGGATCATTTGAGCAATTACGTCCATTAAAATCATGCTGAGAGACAATCCTTTGAATGGAGTTGTAAATATTGTAAAGACATTAAATGTAATTAATGTAAAATGTTTTAAATGGTAATGTTTTTATATGGATGATGTCATGTTGGGCTGCATCATTTTATGTGCTGAAAATAAAGATGTATTATACACATGGTATTTCTTTGAGTCAACTGAGTGAAAACAAAGGGATTCATTCATTTCATGGGAAAATTAAGAGAAAACTGGAACTGAAAGAGGAAAATTTGCCATAAAGAAAAATAGTTACTGTTCAATTGCTTGAGCATCAATTCTTCAGTTTGCTGCACAATAAGAAACTGAAATAATATCATCACATTTTTCTCACTTAGAAAACAAACAGATGTAAAGTGGCAGTCGCACCTGCTTTTCCTCCATGGCCGTGTGGCTGTGTTAAAGGTGAAGCAGCACCTGAAGCCAAATCCCCATCAGTGTCGTTACCTGTGCCTCTGCTCCTGAATCCAGGAGCCCCCCTGCAAAGGTCAGGGCCTCGGGGCCGAGCTCCACATGGAAGAAACTTCAGACTACCTGTCTCCCCCGAGGATGAGCGCCAAGTCCAGGGCTGCCCCACGTCCACTCACCCCTTCCCCATCATGACACTCAACACACAGCAGCAAAGGTCAGCTGCCAGGACCAGCAGAGCCACGAGTGGACGTTCAGCCTAAAGAGGTCAAAACCACTGTCTGAACTCTTTAACTGTAATCCCCCCTCATTTCATACCTGATATTGGGAGAGTATCTACAAATATCATACAGGAATTTTACTATACTGTACCAAAAACTACTCCATATCCAAATAACTATTTAAGTTTAAGGTGTATATTTAAAAAATATATTTCAAAAAGTAAAAAAATGAATAAAAATCTTTGGTTTCCAGATTTTTTTTTTACTGAAACAGATTAAAATTGTACCAGCTTTCAGTATCACACATCCTGCAAGTAAGAAGATGTAATCTACAGTTTTGCTTTAGGATCACCGAGTCCTTCGTGGTGAATCTCCTTCAAGAATCTTAATATCAATCTTGAAGTTACATCTGAATCTTGATTTGCAAAATCTCCTTGACTGGTTTGTGCTGTTCCTGCTGCACCTGGACATCTCTGAACTGCTGTTTCAGTGAGCAGCATTTCCAGTCTGATAGCTCCCTCGTGTGGACACCACCATCCTGGTGTCAGTGCTGAGACGGCAGAGCAGGTCTCTGCAACATTTTCTCAGTTCACTGACAATCAAACAAAGTCTCTGTGACTTTAAAGATCATCACTACAGATAAGTAGTGTGTGAATCAAGAAGTGTGTAGTAGATGTATTCACAGCTATGACCAACTTCCTTCCTCAAACGAAGTCTTTTGTCTATTCAGATAAATTAGCAAATATCAAGAACCAGAGAAATAGAAAGTTCGGTTTGCATCGAAGCCACAAAAGAGAAGCATACAAAGGTAAGTCTGGATTTATTAAGAATTATAATAAACAATAAAATGGCCATAATGGATATTTTAAAAATGATATTGTATTAAATGACAATGTGAAAACTGTGACTGTGTGATGAACCTACAGAGAATTATTACCAAAATCTGCAGCTTTATTTTTAACTAAACAGGTGTTAACATCTAACAAATATACTTGATGCATCCTTTTTGTCATCTTGATGCATTTTTAGATTTATGTGGCTTCACATCTGTGTAAAGATGGTGCTCGCCGTTCTGTCTTTACTTCTCCTCACCACCTCTTCCTGCTGGGGTTTCGGCTTCAAAGGATGCTCCCAAAATTTCCCCTTGACAGACACCATGTGGTGCTTCAACAGGAACATTGTTAACCTCTCTGAAGTCTTGAGCATGATCCCAAATAATATAAGTACCATCAATCTGTCCAAGAACAAGATCAGGGCCATTCCAGTTGAATCCTTCAGTCGGTTGACAGGGCTCAAACACCTCGACCTGAGCCAGAACCAGCTGGTGTCTCTACAAGGTGGAGCATTCAGAGGCCTGTATGTTCTGGATATTCTCAACCTCACTCTGAACAACATCTCACACATTCACTCCAATGCATTTGAAGGACTCAGAAGTCTGCGAACTCTCCTTCTCAGCCACAACACTCTGGCAGCTTTCTTCCCAGATGTCTTCAGGTCCCTGCCGGCGATCCAGAAAGTCGATCTGTCTCTCAACAAACTCAAATCTTTCAGCTGCGGATCGTCCGGAGGCTCCTCCACTCTTACACATCTCGATCTTTTCGCAAACAACATCCAGTGGTTGAACATGAGCTGTTTCCCTGCCCTCAGCTACATCAGGCTGTCCAACAACACACAACTGGACCTGCAGGCTGATGTTTTTGCCTCCAACCCGAGGCTGAAGACTTTGCTTCTGCAGGGAGTTAAAGCAGAACTGCTGCTGGGGCTGTCTGCACAGACAAAGAGGAATCTGTCTTCAGTGTCATTTTCTCTGTTTGTGGAGAAATCTCCGTGGACGATCTGTGAAGTGCTGAGAGGAATGGACCAGCTTCACAAAGTAGAGGTACAGGCAGCATTTCTTTGCTTTTGGAGAAACTGTTACTGTAATTTCTGCTGTTTTCAAATTGTTTTTAAGACATGTGTGAATTTAATTTGAAACAGGTTGACTTGAAAGGATCCAAGTTACCCCAGCATAACTCCAGCCTCCTGGATTGTACCACTCCAGCAGTGGTTGCTATTTTAGATGCAGATTTTGGGAACGTAGCCCAGTTGTCGCTGGGCTGGGGCAACACGACGAGACTCGACCTCATCAACTGCGGATTGAAGCAGATATCTCGCACCACATTTGACGGTTACCCGGGACTGAAAACACTGCAGCTGAATAAAAATAATGTCATCATCCAGCGGGACACGTTCAAAGGCCTGCCTCATCTCACCTTTTTAAGCTTTGACAGTAACAAAATTCGTGACATTGACCCAAACTGGTTCGTCCCTCTGAAGGAGCTGACTCGCCTGTCTCTCCTGAAAAACCTAATCACTGAGTTGACACCGAAAGCATTCAGCAGCCTCACACAGCTCGAGCAGCTCTATCTGCAGTTCAATCTGTTAAAGTACATCAGCAGGAAGCCTTTCAGTAAACTGCGAAAACTAACCAAGCTCAACCTCAGTCTGAACATCATTGATTTTATTGAAGAGGGCTCCTTTGAGGACCTGACAGAGCTGAGGTAATTCACTACTCTCTGCTTGTCTATTCATCTTTGCTCTCTGACCATTTACTTCATACATCCTTTAATTCACTAGGTACCTGGATCTGAGTGGGAACCGCATTAAGAGGCTGACCCCTCGTATCCTGGCTGGGCTTAGAAATCTGAACAAATTTGTTCTGTATAACAACCGCCTTCATTTTAGGTCCTATGAAACTCCTTTTATCAGCCTTTCTTCCCTGGAGGTAAATGGATTTTTTTTAATTCAGTTGTGCTCTTTATGATTAGCCAATGAGGAGTGATTTAGTTTTTCAGTTACCGTATTTTCCAGACTATAAGGCGCTACTTTTTTCCGATGCTTTGAACCATGCGGCTTAAACACCGGTGTGGCTCATGTATCTGTGGCACGAAGCTCGTTAGCTTTTTACAAGCTAGCATTTAGCCTCATCACGTCAGACCCGTCAGAGTGGACCACATGAAACTGTTTGAATAAATTCAATAGCGGCTTATAGACAGGTGCGCTCAATAGTCCAGAAAATACGGTATATTTCTTTCTGTTTGTGTTTTGCTTTTCTATTGGAGTATCTGGAGATGAATTACCAGGGGCCTGGAGGTCGAGGCCTTGGGGACATCGGGCCACATTTCTTCCAAGGTCTACATCGACTTGCTTCTATTGCCATGGGGCACAGCATCAGGATGCACATACATCCCAACGCCTTCGCTCCTCTGGCCAATTTGACGTACCTGTACATAGCCGGAGTGGTTATGAAAGCGACTAATCTGAGTGCAGTGTTATCACCTCTGAGGAGGCTGAAGAAGCTGACGATCTACAGGGCGGATCTCGACACTCTGCCCACAAACCTGCTGCCTCCTGACAATCAACTGCAGATTCTCAAGGTCCAATCAAACCACATCCGCTCTGTGGATAAAACGATGCTGGACGCCCTGCCAAGGTAAAAGAGTTCATGTCTCATCACCCACTGTGAAAGGAACAGACAACAATTCAGGACAGATGCTTATAAGCATCTGTCAGATAGCATACAAATGTTGAATAAACATTGAATCAGTGTTAATTCTTTGATCATTTGATTGATTATTTGATTTTTCATCAGGTTTGCACCCTGAAATAACGTTATTTCAATGATGGAAAATCAATGGAAAATCAATCATGATGGATATAATTTCAATGTCTTTTTAACTTAAATTCAATTGGTGACAGAACCCCATATCAATGTTCAAACAATGTTGAATCAATTATATACAGCAATGTTGATTTTTCATCAGGTTTGCACCCTGAAATAATGTTATTTCAATGATGGAAAATCAATCATGATGGATATAATTTCAGTGTCTGTTCAACATAAATTCAATTCATGATTTAACCCCATATAAATGTTAAATCAATATTTTACATACTGATTAGCATATAGAACACTTTTTATACAGCAGGATTCTACATAATGCAACTGCAGGTTAAACTTAAAACATCTTGGTGCATTAATTCTCACGTGATTTTATCTGAAACATACAACCAAACCACAGAACAATACATCAATACAACAATCAGACAGTTGGATGACTGGTGACTTCCTGGGGCATAGCAAAGCCACTTCTGTACTGTTGTGGCAACCAGAAACTCAGTGGTCTCCTTTTTTTCTCCTTTGAGCTGTTGTTGAAGGGCATCTAAAGAAAAAAAAAAAAGAAAAAATTACAGCAAAGTGTTTTGTATGGGGTGTGTCAGTAACACATGCATGTACTGTTGCACATCCCCTTTTTCTCACTGACTCTAGCTGTATGTAAACTTCCAGTTTCAATTGAAAATGATCTTCTAACATTCAGCTGTGCAGTGCAGAGATGTTAATTGTCCACAAAGTGGATGATCACTGACATTTAGAATGACCTCTACATTTTTCTGTATACACCTCTCCAACACAATCTTAGAGAGCAAAGCCTGGTCACCTTGCATCCATCCTCCCAGTAGACTGCAGTATAAAACAAGACACTTGCCACCTCACATAAGAGTTCCTGTTTACATGTCTGATAAGATCCCTAC
>OOFC01041420.1:0-13828 GCA_900323345.1 Pseudochromis fuscus | reverse complement strand
ACAACAGATTGATAAAAGATATATAGCATATCACTGCTCACTTCAAATGCCCTGAGCCTCTTCAAGAATTACTGTCTTCTTTGCTCTTTCTTATACACAGCCCGTGCTTGTACTGACCAGTCCAGCTTGTGATCGAGGTGTACCCCCAGATATTTATAAGAGTGAACAACCTCGATGTCTGCCCCATTAATTGTGACTGGTTGATGGAAGGGGACAGAGTGCTTCTTACGAAAGTCAATGATCAGTTCCTTGCTCTTTGTTGTATTGAGGATGAGACCACTGTCCCTGCTCCAGATGGTAAATTGTGCAATAAGTTCTCTGTAGTCAGGCTCATCTCCACCCTTCACACATGCAACAATAGCGGTGTCATCAGAGTACTTCTGGACGTGACACGCTGCAGATCTGTATGCAAAGTCAGCGGTGTAGAGTGTGAACAGAAAGGGTGATGCAGCATATATAAGACACATACACAATAAATTTTACTTTATACACAATATAATATAGTTGTATTGAGCTATAAGGATATTTTATGTGCACATAATTGTTGTCAGCGGTTACTATGTTGTCATTCATTAGCTGATTATACAGCAGTCTCACTGTCAAC
This sequence comes from Pseudochromis fuscus, assembly GCA_900323345.1. Classification (NCBI taxonomy): domain Eukaryota; kingdom Metazoa; phylum Chordata; class Actinopteri; family Pseudochromidae; genus Pseudochromis; species Pseudochromis fuscus. The sequence goes on along the minus strand of OOFC01041420.1, from coordinate 13,224 downwards.
AGGACTGGATATAGTTCATGCATTTAGAAAGGAGGATGCACGATGATAATATCTATAGTCTGAGACTCTGGTGCAGATCAGATTTCATTTGTGGACACAGTAGATCCAAAACTGATACATGTACGTGGATTATGCCTTAGTAGAGGTTTGTGCTTTTTTGTTTACGACAAACCCAACTTCGCTAAACCCCTGAACATCCAGTCCTGTATTACAAGCCATAATTAAGCTGGAGGCCTGTGAAACCTTCAGAACAAAGGACATTATCAAAATCATGTGAACATGGAGACTGGAAGTCCGACAGCAGATACACTACCGCTCAACAGTTTGGGATCACTTGCAAATTTCTTTGTTTTCCAAAGAAAAATACATTTTCATGCATTTCAAAAACATTTTTTTTCCATTTCACAAACATTTTTATCCATTTCACAAACAATTAAAATTAATCAGATGATTTTCAAAGAATGATCTATATTTTTGCATACAGGCCTATTATCAGCAACTGTCAGTCCTCTGCATCAATCTCCTGGTATGGCTGGTAATCCAAGTTAAGCATTTTTTAAGGCTAATTGATTATTAGAAAACCCTTTTGCAATTGTGTTACACAACTGAAAACCATTGAACTAATAAGGGAGCACAAAAGGGAGCATGGCATTCTTGAGGTTGGCTTAGTACAGGGGTCAGCTAACTTTAACTCACTCGCAGCATCCTCTGCACTCACCGTCACACATAGAGAACTACAAAACAAAATCACCACTTCCTCATATGCCACTCAGGGATTACCCACAAGCCACCTTCTTAAAGGCACAGGCTTGTAGCACAGGTAAAGTGAACGAGTAAGACGTGGGATGCTGGGTGCATAAACATAATAAAATTATTATTATGTCTATGGCTGGGTGGATGTTGTGGCGTTCACAGCGCTAACTAGCGGCAGGTTGCGTCTCTGCTAGCTCGTAACTTGGATTTTTCTGTCAACTCAAAGCTAAAACTTGTCAGTAGGGGCACTTGTAAGTCAAGGTACCAATGTATTCAAATGTTTTTGTTGCGGGCAGAATAGACATAATTTTCTTTGTACCGCTTCACTGATTTCATGAATGCAACACACTAAAGTTTTTTAATTTTTTTGCACCATCCATATTTATGCCACTGGCTAGAATGCCTAAGGTCTGCCAGGCTGTAATTGCTGCAAAAGGTGTTTTTTTTGATGAAGGTGAAGTCTGAACTACATATTCATCAGTTCCAATAAAATTAATATTTCCCACTCAAACAATGTCAGCATGTTCCATTCATTTACTGTATTTCCTATTCAGACTAATTTCATGTGTGATTCCATGGAAAACAAGAAAATTCCCAAGTGATCCCAAACTTTTGACTGGTGGTGTATCTGTAAATTTAGAGGGTTTAAACCTCCACAGAGAATCCATGTTTGATTATTTTGTGGCCAAAGGTCTCATCTTTTATAATTAGGTTTCACTGAGTTAACTGCATTCATCATTGTCCTCCCCGTAATCTTTACCTGCTCCTGGTGTTGTGACAGTCAGCTGGTCCCTGATCACATCTGAATACAATACATACACGCATGCATACATCACATTCAAATACTAAAATAAAAATCCTCAGCAGGCTGGCAAAGTAGCAGCGTGGTGCTTCCACAGGTGGCCAAAAAGTCAGAAAAAAAATGATCCTCTCCAGCCAAACAACTCCTGCATCTGAAAACAGGAAGTCAAAAAACAGTGTGACGGTCTTAATGGTGAACATACAGTAGACCAGGCAAGTCTGCTCACTGTCAGGAGACACAAAATATTTTGGCACCGGAGCACTTTCCTCACGCAGTATTTAAAGGGCAGCTGATGAGGAGAGTGAGGACAGGTGAGCCCGATTAGCCAGGTGCCACTGCCACAAGCCTTCCTGCCAGAGAGAGAGAAGGAAAAAAGAGGAAGGAGAGAGACGGGAACAAAGAAAACACAAACACCAGACCCTCACACTGTGATGTTGGAGCAGCGTCCTGCTGCTACAAACAAATACAGAATCATAAATCATTTTGTTTTACTGGCAACATACCAAAACATACTATGCAGCTATAGGGAGTCTTAACGGAATCTTTGGTTCAAATAAAACTGTTTAATTACTCACTCTGCTATTTAGGAACATTGTTGTTCCTCTGTGTATTTGTCCAGCACAGATAGTGTCTGATGACTTTGTGTCCTTTCCGACCACCAAACACCACCATACAAGGCAAGGTGGGAAATGGATCTTGCCCAAGGACACAATGACTAGGAGGAGCAGGAATTGAACCACCAACCGTTCAGTTAGACAACTGCTCTACCACTGTACCACTGCTGTCCAACAAACGTGTCCTCTTCACAGAAAGGACTCACCCAGAATCTCCAGAGTGATGGTTCTAACCACCATGATTTTGTCGAAAAAAATTTAATATCTGTCCCTGACATAGATGAAACTCTGTAGTTTTACAAGCCAGGTGCAAAAGCTTGACAGGCATAGCGACAATGACCAAGGAGGGTGGGATGTAGAGAAGGCTGTTTACCTGGTGTTAAACCTTTAGGATGCTTCAGAATTGTAGACTTGTTGTAGAATTGTTAATTGTGTCTGTCAGGAAGGGACTCCAGCTGTTGATGGTTTCTTTTTATTTACTTGAACCAAGTTTAGTTTCTAAAATGACCAGAATCCTAACCACAAGAGCTGTGCACTGATTGTGAAGAGATTAATTTTAAATCCATTGTAAAACAGCGCCACAAAGCACAGCTGTTCCTTATACTGCTGCAGAGTCCACAGATTATGGGTTTATACCAAAAAATGTAATAGAGGACTGGAGAAGAGGTCTGGATATATTGATTTCATATACAGTCTATGATTGATTTGCAACAACTGCTCCATTATGGAAACAAGAAGTGATGAAATTCTGTGGCACAACTAATCTGATTCATGTCTTCAGATATGGTTGTTATGATCAATACATGCTCTAATGTTATACACAGAAACTATGGCAGAGACTGTTTATCACCTTATCTTTTCAAATTTAAGATGTCACCGAGAAGAAACCCAGCCAGTGAGGCAGTCTCAGTTCTTTGGTAGCTCCCAGTATTCTGCTGTCCTTCTCCTTTCAGCACTTTGCCTGCACATCTATCTGTTACTGTTTTATCTGCTGGCAGGTGCCCTTTCACTCTTGTCCTCCCATTCATCAACTCACCCTCCTCCCTACTCCTTTAAAACTCCATCACACCTCTCTCATCTCCCCCCTCTTTGTCTCTCCCCACTGGTTCAGACTCCCTCTCTCCTTCACTGTGACTCCTGTGCCACCTCCTTAGTGCTGGCACAGAAAAAGGACCAGCTAACCGACTTAAAGACCCCGGAGTCCCCAGTGTCCCAGGGATTAGAGCTCATTTGCATAAATCTGCATAACCTCATTAAGGCAGAGGGAGACGCTGTACAGACTGTAGCCTGAGACACTTCCGAGCGAAACAGTCCATTAAGGATTGCGGTGATTATGGGATTATCACTCTTAACGACTGTTGGGGTGGGGGGACCGCACCAGTGTGTACTCTCTGAAAAGTGCCACGTTGCGTGACTGAACCCCAAGCTGCTGTGAGGAAAGCAGATTGGAGCGTGCAGATTGAGTCAGGTGACCTTTCTGCTTTCGCTATGGGTTTGTTCCTGGCTATACTAAAATTTTTCAAGTCATCTACAACAGAGAAGTTTTTAACAATGGATGAGGAAGATGATGAATAAAACTAGAAGCTTCTCCTTCAGCACATTCGCTGGTAAACATTTTAATACATATAATACAAATACAAATGTTTGACTTTATGCAATTTGGAGTCATTTGAACATCACAGTAGAGAATGTAAACACCAACATTTCTACACAGTTCTAGGCACAGATCAGCAAGATTTAGAAAGGGGTATTTCAACCAGGCAGCCACCTGGAAGGAGACTTCTGGTTCATCAGTGTGACTGTTGTGGGTCACGTTAACTTTACAGACTTGTTTTAGAAAGTACAGATTGATAAGATTGAATTGATTTTTTGGTTTGTTTTCAGAGATATACCAATAAAACCTATTTGTGAAAACATCTACAGACTTTATTCTGTCTGTTTGTGTTAATTTTGTTTAGGTACAGACAGTGTATAATTATACAATACACACAACAATAGGAGCAAGAAACCATTGACATGAGAGTCACAGAAGAGAGAGGTGTTGGGACATTTACTGGAGTATTCAAACATATTATACCTCCATATTTATAAATGATTGTGCAATGTATGTTATATATATATTATGTTATATGAACAAAAATATCAAATACACATTTATTTTTGTAAATAAATTTTACTTAAATAACACAATATGCACAATTTGTACATATTTTGTAATACTCATACATAATTTACAGTATATAGCTGATACATGTGACATTTACGCTATTTGTGTGTGTGTGTGTGTGTGTGTGTGTGTATTTTAGGGATTAGAAGATTAATCTATATATATCAATACGCAATCACATGCATGCACAATATGGACCGGTAGAGCAATGAATGTAATTTTGGTAGGTTATCAGGATGCATCGGTTATTAAATGTTTGTGTCAATAGAGTCCATACATTTAATACATAATTGTTTTACATGTATTAATACGTTTTACCAACCCATTTTGTGGTTTCGTGGATTTATTAACTTCAAACTACAGTATGAGCTCCCTGGATGCACTGATACCTTCGCTGTGGATCAATACTAGATTTAGTGAGGATGAGCATGAGGAGTTAGCTGAGTAAACCAACACGTTGGATAAAATTTATTTTTATAGTTCTTGAAATAAATCACTTATTTTGGCTAAAAATGATGCAAATAGTTTTTTGTATATATTGCACTTAAATATTCCTGTTTATTTTGAGGATACTTAAATATGTGAGTCATGTGTTCTAAAATGATACTGCATTGTAAACCTAAACCAGACACTCGGGAACTAAGAGAGAAGCCAGTTTGTGAAAAGTTTTGGTTTTACTGAGTAAATAAATTCTGTTTGTTTTAAGTTTATTGCATTGCACATCCTCTTTTACATCACCCCATGAACTGTGTTGAACCAGATCCTGCTGAATCGCTCTTATCATGATTTGAGTGTGAATCACCACTATCTTTAATATATCGGATCGGAGGCATTATCGCGATGTCTATCCTATCGGCCTCATACCTAAGATGCCCAACCCTGATGTATTTACTTGTGTGTATGTGTGTGTGTGTGTGGGCGCACAAGCAGTACACATCACACAAACCAGTCCCGACCGGTTAGTCAGTACTGACTGACATTTGGCCAGAACTGAAGTGAAACTGAAACTTACCCAGAAAATCTTTTTTCATTCAGTCCTGGGTACAGCAGAATCGCCGGTGGAAATAAACAAAGCCAGTACAAACTGGGTCAAATCCTATTGTGCAATCGAAACTTAAAGTTATACAAAAACAAACATTCTTAGTGTTTGCACGGAGGGAAATGAGAGGGCCAGCCGAGTATACTCAGTCATAGCGCATTAAGGGTTAACAAGAAGCCGCCCAGGGTGGTGTTAGTAGGTACAGTATGTGCATGTTGTTGATCCAATTATTGAGAAAAACAAAATCTTCAGCCAATGTAAATATAGCACAGAAAACAGAAAATACCACTTCGTGTTTGTAACCTCTGATTGGATGAGTCGCTTACAAGCCCCCCCTCACTTCATCATGTACATTCTCAGAGCTCTGCAGTGCAGACCCATCTGCTCAGAGATGTCTCTCAGTTCCTGATGCTCACAGTTTGACCTACATCACAGTCCATTCATTTACTTCATCCAAAGTGACTTCTACCCCCTGCTGTGTGATGTAAAGCCTAGTGATGTCTCCTTTCACTGTGAGTTTGAATAAGACTGCAGAATTTATTACAATGTAATCTTATTCAAACTCACAGTAATTGATCATCTTCACCCCCAAACCTCAGCAGAAGTCTTTGCACATGTGTTCATACCTTTTCTTTCTGTTGAGACATTTCAAAACACTTCACACATATGTCACCTAAACAGCCCCGATTCCAGTGACTTCACTATGGTAGCAAAATTCTAAATATCAGCTTGCAGCTGATATAAACTACCCTCATCAATGTGAAAGCACTTGTGCACCTGCATCACTCTCCCTTCCACAAATCTTCATTCACGATCAATCAGTATCCACCAATCAGAAGCTGCCTATTCTGTGTTGGTACAGCAAGTATGGATCACACATATGAGGTATGAACACATGTGCAAAGGAAGATTTCTGCTGTGGTTTGGGGCTGAAGATGATGACAAAGTGGATCTCAGTTTCATTATACAGGACAAAGTGATCGACAAAAACTGTAACTGCATTACACTACCTACAAGCACATCCTTGTACATCACATTAAAATTGGACCTAGATCAAGCATAGCACCGGCGTTCACAACATAGTTTATGAAGATTTACTTTTTGTGTAGACTTAGAGTGTATGGCGTGGACCAAAGGATTATGCTTTTATTCTATCAGGCAAGTGTAATCAGATATGATATATCAGCATGCTTTGGAAACCTTCCAGTTCAGCTAAAAACTAGGCTGGCCCTTCTGGTACACACAGACATGAAGATGATGGGGAAAAACGAATACCAGCCTCTCCAGTCAATTTATGAACAGTCGGTTCTTCGGCAGGCTCGGAAGATAGTGAACGACCTATCCATCACATATCCTGCATATAGAGGATGAGCTCTTACCTTCTGGCAGGCGATACAGAGTTCCCCACTGTACACTCAACCGATTTAAACATTCATTTTTCCCTAACTCCATTAAACCTTTAAATAGTGGTGTTTGAGGCTGCAGGGATTGTGCAATATTTTTCAAGGTGCTTTTGCCACAGTGTATGTGCAATATGTGTTTGCTTTTGTATGTGCAATATTTCGGAATGTGCAGTGTGGAATATGTGCAATTAATTATGTTGGTTTTATTATTGTGTTGTGTGCAGTGTAAGAGTTCAAAACAAATTTCCCTATGGGGACAGTAAAGTATATCGTAAGATCAGCCCATGAGGACGATCACGTCCACCTCCTCAGTGTTGCATGTGTTGTCAAAATGTTGAAGATGGTTTTTTAGCATGCTTCTGTTTTGTCTTCTGCCTGCTTTCTGTGCTGGCAGTGTGTTGAGCTCATACACTGTCTTTAATGGAAATATATCATACTGTTTTTTAAGATATTTAAATAAGTCTTGTATGCCCCCACAACATATCTGTGAAGTTTGTTGGTGAAACTCCACTTTTATCCTGTATTTTAGTCTGCCTCAAAAACACTTTGCATCAGCTCTGCTAAGAACAGGCTGTTTTCCATTGCCTGTAGCTTTAATGCTCCCCTCTGTTGTTCTCTGCTGATTGCTCCACCTGCCACATTCTACATAAGGATGGCATCTCTGCAACCAGGCAACCAGTGTAACGCGAAGAAACAAAAATGTAATTCATCCACACATCCATCTGTTGCTGTGAGGCTGCCAGCCTGTGGAATGAAATGTGTGTTTTCATGACCCAAACCTGAACAGTTGTAAGTTTTTCGTGCACTCATGTCGGGTCCAAACTTCAGATGCTGTGGGTGGAGACCACGTGGGGACCTCAGCATGGGTTGTTGCAATGCAGCGTCTGATATACTGTTACATCACAAAATATGAGAATCCAGATCCGCTCGTTTTACCACAGGTAAACCACATGTTTCTCTTCAAGCAGCTCAGGCAACAATGAGGTGGTTTTAAAATCTCACTGTCAGCGAGCTCAGAGGCAAGTTAAATATCAAACAATACATATAATAGCCTTTAAAAAGTGGATTTTCCCTAATATGTCCTCTTTAAGAAATGAATGTGGCCAACAGGTCTCAGAAGTGAGGCCAATGAGGAAGTGCAATACCACTGATGCCCCCTAGATGCTGGCTCTATGAAACTCTGGCTCAAATTGACTTCAATTCAAAAATGTCTTTGTTGTGCTGAAGGCCTTCATCTCCAGAGGACATGCTGTGTATTCCAGTATATGAGGAGCTGACACAAAAAAACAGAGCGCCAACAGGTATTTTTGTCTCGGTACATAAATGAAAGCATATTTGTGGAAATTCATTATTTATATGCACCGTCTTAGAAACAGCTCCAAAATGCAGCCCTCCTAAGTAGACAGAAAACAAATGTTTGGACTGTCAAAACATGACAGGACCCTCCGTCCTCCTGTCAGCTGTCTCACTCTGATGACATCAGCACTTCTCCAGCAGTGAACACTTCTGTCCTGCCAACACTGTCCGGCCGGCATCTCTAATGGGAACAAAAATACAAGTAAATCTTGGAATAACAGATTGTGCAGCATTTTCATTTTTGGAGAAATGCTTTAATGCAAAGTTGAGCGAACCAGAGCAAGGATAGATTAAATTATTTTTCTGGCATTGTGAGGATTTGAGTGAGTGACTTATAAATCAGCTGGACGGTGACTCAAACATGAGTGTGTGTCCCACCTGTGAGCTGTTGGATTCCCAGCAACTGCTATGATGCACTCTTTCACTCACACATGGCTCATACAGCTGGGTCCTCTACCCTGGAATGGAAAAAAAAAAAGTAATATTCAGCAGTTTGGGAGCCAATCTAATAATTCTAAGAAATGTTCTATAATTCCAGTGTATAGCTTTAATTTTATATGAAATTTTCTGTAATTTTTAATTCTAATATAGAATTACATACAATTATTTAAAAAATGTTTTTAAAATGTTTTTTATTGTGAGAGTTTTCATAATTCTACAATCTATGTCAATTTAACATAGACTGTATATACATTGCATGAAGTTATGTGATGTCACCTGTTGGTTTGTGGACTCACATTTTTAAGGCAAGACTTTGATATTTGAACGTGGCCATGTTGGTTGTTTGGAGCCAGAAGTGACCATATTTGGATAAGAAGGAAGGAGTGAGGAGGCAGGTCTGACCTGTAACCCTACAACACTGTCCAATGTGTATAAGACTGGACTTCAGAGGTGCTCTCATTGGAGACCAGAGCTGTCAATCAAGCTAACCATGCCCATGACAATTTTTGAATTGAAATCGATTGGAGACAGAGATCCCCAGTAGCCGTTGGGAGTATTTCCCTAGTTTGTACTTCTACAGCTGTGGCCACAAGGTTTTGAGAATGACACAAGTATTGACACAAGTTTTCTGCTTCAGTGGTCTTTCTCTCAGATCCAACAGTCTCAACCCTTTAAGTAAAATTCCAAGCATTTCATAAGTGTCAAACTCTTTTATTGACAATTATATTAAGTTTATGTAGAGGCAATATTAGCACTGTTGACTAGTGTTGCTTTCATCAAAAAAAGCAGATGTGCAGATGCAGGCAATGCAACTTCCTCAATCCCCACTCGCAGCATTATTTGGAAGATGCAGCCAGAAGCTCGGATGTAGCTGCAGTGGGTTAGCATTGACGACAACTTACAAAACAAAGTTGCAGACACACACATTTTATTTGCACTTTTCAGTACGGTATTGTAGCCTGAGCATTCAAGCACCTTGTTTCTCTTTGTGTTAAACTTGAATGTATTAATTTTTCTGCCATTGTCAATTGATGGTATTTTATTTATTTAGTCAGTCAGTCATCTTCTATACCTGCTTTCTCCACACTTGTGTCACAGATGTCTGCTGGAGCCTGTCCCAGCTGTCATCAGGCAAGAGGTGGGGTACACCTTGGACAGGTTGCCAGCCTATCACAGGACATTTTATTTATTTATTTCATTTCAATGTGTGTGTGTGTTTTTCCAACATGTTTGGTTGGTAAAATAAATATGTTGAAAATTCAAATAAGAGCATCTTTCATGACTTAAATGGATGTATTCTTGAGCTATAAGGTAACAATATTACAACAATGTGATAACCTTGTTTGAATTGAGAAATGGGAATGGCTAAAATAAAATTTTGGTTTCTTCTGTACTACCAGGTACCTATACTATATTGACTGGCTTAAATAGAATTGAATTACTAAAAAGAGACTAAAATCCAATTTTCATGAACTAAAACTAGACTAAAACATAATCAGTTTTCATCTACTAAAATTATATAAAAATAGTCATGGATAATTCTGACTAAAATAAGACTAAAATGGTCAGACTTTTAGGTGACTGAAACTTGACTAGACTAAAAAGAGTATGAACGTATGGAAGCGTTGAACTGCCATGGATCAAAACCAAAAATGGATAACGAGATACTTTTCTCTTTATAATGACATAAATTAATATCTCGTTATAACAAGATAAGTTTACGAGATAAATTCATGTCTCGTTATAACGTAAAACTTATTTAGTTATAATGAGATAAGTTTCATGTTTTAGGTTGCCTCCCATGCCCCTCCAGCTGATCAATAAGGTAGGACGCTACCACCAGAGGATTGGACTCATTCTTCCTCCTGTACAGTCCCATGCATTTTAAAATCCTTCTTAGCCTCGGCATAATTTTCACAAACCTCCACTGTGTGCAGTAACTGCAGAATCTCGCCATGTCTCTGTAACAATAGGAACTATTGTTTAAATGTACGTTGCAGCGGAGCTGCACACCTGTTCTTGTTTCAACACAGACTTGTTTTGGTGAAACTCCTGAGAGTGAGTGAGACCTGTGTTGTGTCCTGTGCCTAAGTTAAGTACCTAAGAAGTAAACTCGAGTTGGGTGAAAAGAAGAATTCTGTGTTTTCATGGTTGATATTGAACAGAATTCAACAGTCTCAATCCAAGTATGAAATAGAATTTAATCATATCTTGTAAACTAGAAAAGCACTTGGAGAGCGCAGACCAAGCAAGACACCAAGCCAAGCACTGTTAAGGCCAATACATACTTTCTGCGTACGCATGTGTGCGTTGGTGCGTGAGGGTCCGCGTCACGTAAATCTCGTCATCAAACACGTCAGGAAGCGCTCGAGCAGACAGGCGCAGAGGCGTCCGCATGCAGCTCAAAAAATGTGACCGCGTCGCCTGGGCGCCGAGGGTGCAAGCAACTGCGCGTGTGTAAAAATCAATAGCCAGCATATCGACATGGACGCCTTCAAGGAGAGACTTTGCGAGGAGAATCCTTCAAAAAATTCCTGGATCCAGACGATGATCCGGATCACTTCCAAAATCTAATCATTTGTTTCTTATCCCCATCTGGACAGTCCCTGAAAATTTCATCAAAATTCGTCTGTAACTTTTTGAGATATTTTGTAAACCAACAGACAAACAAAAAACCAAACAAACAGACAGACAGACAGACAGACAGACAGACCCTGGCAAAAACATGACCTCCTTGGCGGAGGTAACAAGCTATATTCCTCCTTTTATCAGTGCTCTGTGCCTTTTAACACCATAAGTTATAACGTGATAAATTCTTATCACGTTATAACGAGACAGGTTTCTCAATAAAACGTGAAACTTACCTGATTTTAAGTTTGTTGTTATAACGAGATACAAAGTTATCTTTTTATCACGAGATAAGTTTCACATTAAAACGAGATAAGTTTCACGTTATAACATGATACTGAACCATTTTGATCCGTGGCAGTTCAGTATGAACGTGACTAAAACTAATAAAAACTAAATTTACAGCTTGACACAAACACTAAACTAAAACTAAAATTAAAACATGCCACCAAAAACAACATTACTGTTGACCCTTCTTTAATTCGTTTCTGGCAACTGGGGTGGTAGCAGGGGTTGCAAGACATTCTTTTCGGGTAGCATTTCCCCCCCATGCCACTTTCCAGACTTTATGAAAATGTGTACTGTATTTGTGTCATTCTCAAAACTTTTGGCCACGGCTATACATTGGCTTCACTTCTGAGAGCCATTTGCTTCTTCTGTACAAATTACATAGAAAATGCTTCTTTTTATGACTAATTAACTGTAATTAACAAAAAGTGACTTATGAAATAATGATATATTTGTGAAGGTATTTTAACCTGAAGTGGAAAAAAATTGATGTTTTTTTTTGTTGTTCACAATTTGAGATTTCACATTAGATGTAATTTCAGTCTTCTATTTTAATTTCACTGTTTTATTGCATTTTCAACAATACAGGAGAAATGTGTGTTACAGTTTTTGGCATACTAATTAATTAACTTGAACAACAAACAAAACATCTTACAACAATATTCTCAGAATAATCTTTTTTAGTCACAGCAACAACAGCATGATAAAAAAACCCCAACAAACTGCTGCAGCTTAGAAATGAAAGACCACGTATAGGCTGTTCTGACAAACATCAAAGAAAAAAAAAAAAGTCAATTTTGCATAATACCCCCCCTTTAATAAAACCAAACTTCCTCCTTATGTTTTCCCTTTTTCAGGCTGAACAAGTAAAAATAGACAGTAAAGAGGGAATGTGTACTAAAACAATTGGAACTATAAAATGCTTGCATAATTTGTCACAGGAATGTCAAATAAATTATTATTATTATGTTTTTAATAATAGCAAACAATATGTGTTAGATTTCAGTTCAGAGTGTTGCCACATGTGAAATGCGACAATGTGTGTGTATCTGGAATTTCAGGGGGTAGATGTGAACACTGAAAAATATATTTAAAGGGGGGGTATTATGCAAAATTGACTTTTTCAAGCTTTATATCATGTTATTATGTCATTCCCTCATTAAATGCCTGAAGTGTTTCTTTAGCCCATTCACGTATGTTTGAGTAATCTTTAGAAACTCTCATGGCAGCCATGTTGGAAGCTGTTTTGCCTCATTCCTCCCAGGAACCCCCATTCCTCCTAGAAACGCCCCCGACCTTTCATCACCTGCCGAGCCACCGCCCACTGCTGCCGTCTCAGCAGAGCTCCCCTCCCCGGCGTAAACAAACACACAGCGGTAGCAGCAATTAGCAAACACCTGGTGGACTGCGTGTCGTGGAGCTCCTGTTTCTGACTACTTTTCAGAGAACATTTCACAAAATGCCTTCGTGGAAGAATCTTTGGATGTAAGGAAGATTGCCCTCTTTTTGGTCTGCCAAAGAATGAGGCCGTGCGACAGAAATGGCTGGACTTCATTTTTAGAAACGACCCCCCTCCCAAGAAGATCTGTTTTGTTTGTGCGAGGCACTTTACCGATGACAGCTTTCTAAACAAAAGTTCATTTTACAGTGGATTAGTAAGCAAGTTGTCACTTAAAGACAATGCAATCCCTGCTGTCAACAGAACTCCTTTGCAGCCTGCACTGGTAAGTTGA
>OOFC01041417.1:0-13579 GCA_900323345.1 Pseudochromis fuscus | reverse complement strand
GGCCAGCGAGTTCACCTGTGAGCTCTGCCCCTACGAGAAGAGACCGAACCAGAACCGCACCGGCTGCCAGCCCATCCCCATCATCAAGCTGGAGTGGCACTCACCCTGGGCGCTGGTGCCCGTCTTCATCTCCGTCTTGGGCATCATAGCAACGACCTTCGTCATCGTCACCTTCGTTCGCTACAATGACACGCCCATCGTGCGCGCATCAGGCCGGGAGATGAGCTATGTCCTGCTGACAGGCATCTTCCTGTGCTACATCATCACCTTCCCCATGATCGCCGCACCTGATGTCGTCGTGTGCTCCTTCCGCCGCATCTTCCTGGGCCTTGGCATGTGCTTCAGTTACGCTGCACTGCTCACCAAAACCAACCGCATCCACCGCATCTTCGAGCAGGGCAAGAAGGCGGTGACGGCGCCACGCTTCATCTCACCGGCCTCCCAGCTGGTCATCACCTTCTCCCTGATTTCCGTTCAGCTGCTGGGCGTCCTGGTGTGGTTCGCCGCTGACCCGCCGCACACCTTTGTGGACTACGGCGAGCAACGAACGCAGGATCCCGATAACGCTCGTGGCGTCCTGAAGTGTGACATCTCCGACCTGTCGCTCATCTGCTCCTTGGGATACAGCATCCTCTTGATGGTCACATGCACTGTTTATGCCATCAAGACGCGCGGCGTGCCAGAGACCTTCAACGAGGCCAAACCCATTGGATTTACTATGTACACCACCTGCATCATCTGGCTCGCCTTCATCCCCATCTTCTTTGGCACGGCACAATCAGCAGAGCGGGTGAGTGCTTCCATGTTTAATAATGTACTGTCATGTCTAATGAAGTGTTTATCCGTGCAGCAGGGTTTATAAAAGGAAACAATCTGTCAGCAGCAGTCGCTCACAGACACTTTGTGATTTTGTGTGGCACAGACGACACCATGTGAAAACCAGTAGGTGATGTTGAAACGAGAATCGCTCAGACTGCACAATTTCAAATGAGCTTTTATGGGCGTCATGTTTTTTCAGCTACGGGTTGTGTGTAGTGCTGAAAGTATCCTGATCTGCAGGAATACCAGGATGCAGGTACTTTCCCTGCAATACTGCAATACTACAACTACAGTTTGTGAGGTGACATACTTTGCAATAACAGTGAAGCACTTCCTGAAGCACTTACTTTAAAAATCTGTTACAAATCTGTTAAAGATCCTTGATACCAGACAGAACCTTACAAGAGCAACTTCACTGTCACTGGTAAATATCAGTTCAAGTTATCTAGCATGTATTAGCTCATTTAAGAAAAACAAAACTGTAAAGTCTTAAAGTCGACCTGAAATTAGAAATGTCTGTTTCATCCCTTTAGATCGTATCACTGGTCGTGTTACATGACGATGTTAGCCAAAAACAAAACACTTTCATTAGTTTTTATTTTTATATTAATCACATTGACTTCCTGGTTAAAATACTCACATATATGTAGGCGTCTACTACAGGCCTGATGTCATGCTAACCCACTGAAGTTGAAAGCTAACAGGTAGCTAGCTAAAAATCAGCAGAAGTCTTGTAAATGAATAAAAGTGTTAGTGTTATAGCACTGTGCTAAACATAAGTAAGACCTTCAGAAACCATTAGTTAAATATTTATACCTCAAACCGCATGTTTCCTGCTAATAACAAAGATGCTAATGTTAGCCAAACACTCCCAGACTGGCTGTCACTCTGTGGTGTTTCCAGTCATGAACGTTTCTTAGCGTAACCTGTAATTACACAGGCTAATGATGTTAGCTAAAGCTTTGCTAAGTCTGGGCTTTGTGTGAGGTTACTACTGGTGCTAGCTTAGCATGTGACAATTAGCATTTTTATTTAGAGCAAACTGTTCAATCCATTCGTTACATTAATACATGCCTTAAAAATACAATGTTTACTAACGAGACTTTTGAAGCTCTGTGTGACCGGGCCTCAGAGCTCAGAGCTGGCTTCTGATTGGTCATTATCCCGGCTGCTGCTGTGTTTATTTGGTGTCTCTACACATGTCCTATCTACACCAGACAGTTTGTTTGTGACACAGGATCATCTGTACAAACAAGATTTACTGTTCAGTTATGACGGACTGATTGATGATTGATTAGTTTCTGATCACCACAGGCCCAGCTCGGCCCGCTCTGCAGCCCTCTCGGCACCAAACTAATTAGAGCAGAATTAAATTTAGCACATTGAGACAACAGTGTTTTTGGGTTGAGTGTGCTGTAAGCGGGCCTGCCAGATGGAGGATTTTGCTCATTACTGCGTCTGTGGGGAGATGTGGAGGACAGGTGGAGCGATTCACTGAGACTTCCTCTAAATATAGTTTATCAGTCTTTCTCCGCTGCTACTGTTTAGTTACTGAGAGCGTGAAGACAATGTGTTTTAATTAGAGAGAAAGATTTAACCCAGCAAAACTCCACATGGACCAAACTCCTTCATCTCAGCCTAAAAGATGCTGACCCACGTTTTTCTCCAGGTCCAGTTTCTTCAAAGTCACGTTAACGTGGTTTCCAGTGTTGATGTTTATTAATATATAAAAAAAGATAAACAAACACCGGCCTGTGAGGGGGTGGACTGTTGCACAAGTTAAGTTGAAACCAGCAAAGGCACAAAGAGAGATGCAGCCACTTTCCTTTGTAGGATCTGAAAATAACAAAAATAAAAGAATAAAAATTAAAAAATATTTAAATAATTCTGAAATGTAATCAGTTGCAATTTATCAGCTACCCTGTAAAATATGAGTGATGATTTATAAAGGGAAATAAAGCTGAAAATTAAAAAAAACATGAACCACAGGACTCAACACTGATCAACTTGTATAAAAATCTGTTCAATATAAAGCAAATTAGTATCAAAATGTTTTGAATTTAAAGCACCATCATTGATTTAATGAGTGTTATCAGACCTCACATAAGGTACTTATCCACTATGTGAGGATGGCTAATGCTAGCTTTAACTTTGATCAGCAGGTTTACAACATCAGTGGCCTGTAGGGGGCACCAGGCAGGTATCCTGGTGATGCAGGAAGTGTTTGATTTTATTTTCTGCAGCTGATTTCAGTTACACTGCGTAGTAACATCAGAGGACTTTGATTGGCAGATAAGAGGCGATGCCAATGCAAACAAGAGAACCAATCAAGAGCACAGCTGAAACCTGAGCTGATACCAATGAAGCTGATAGAAACTACCCTGCATGGTGCTGCACTGACATTAGTCCCAACAGTTAACTGACCATGTGTTGTTGTTAGATGTGCCAGAAGGAGACAGCACCGCACAGTGAACACAGTGAAACAACACAATGAATGTTGTATTCTACACTTAGACATTACACTGAACACTACACACACTGCAGGTGTAGCAGCTGCTTCTCCATGTTTCACTCTGACTCCATGTTTCCTGATCACATGACTGTAACATGAGAGTATTTACCCAGTACATGTGTTCAGTTGTGTTTCACATCTGTTTTCAGTAAGAGTTGGTCACATGGGTTTTTATAGGCTGTGTCCAAACTTTTGACTGGTGGTGGATATTGAACATCACCATCTTGTTTTTTTGGAGCAGGAAGTGACCATATTTGGATATGAAAGGAGGAGTGAGGAGGCGGGTCCAACCCTTGAACCTGAGGACACTGTCCAATGAGGATGAGACTGGAGTTCAGGTGTAGTCTCACTGGAGACCAGAGCTGTCAATCAAACCAACCCTGCCCCTAAACCAGGGGTCCTCAGTCCTGGGCCTTGAGAGCCACAATCCTGCATGTTTTAGATGCTTCCCTCCTCCAGCACCTGATTCAGATCATCAGGATGGTTATCAGGCTTCTGCAGCTGCATGATGAGCTGGTCACTTGAATCAGAAACATCTAAACGATGCAGGATTGTGGCTCTGGAGGACCAGGATTGAGGACCCCTGCCCTAAACCCTCCTCTTCTTCAAACCTGTCCTCTGGTTAATGATGAAATGAGATGGATGATGATGATGGACCACCAGGTCTCTGAGAAGAAGAGTTGATTTTATCTAATGACATCATCACCTTGTGTATTTTTGAATTGAAGTCAGCTGGAGCCAGCATCTCATCACCATGGATGGTATTACACCTGCACTTCTGCATTTCTTCACATTTGAGATCCGACTGCTTCGTCCATTTCTCCCTGCAGCTGATGGGTAACACTGTCAGCCTCCATATTCAAATACCCTCCAATCACTGGTTTCATACCAGTTTCATCCTCTGTCCAAGATGGTGAGATGCACCTGAAGGTTTCTTAAGAAGTACAAAGTGAACCAAGTGGACCGGCTGTAAAACTGAGCTTTAGTGTGATACCTTGATGTGATGAGGACGAGACAGCAGCATCAGTTTAGCCTCAGGTTACCTCTCCCCAGAGCAGTGACTGATGCAGCAGATTCAGACTGAACCATCAGACAGGCTTAGATGAAGATTACATCACCGTCCCCAAACAGACGGAGGTGTCACATCAAGCAGCCGGCGGTTTCTCCTCCAGAGGCTTCAGAGAGCAGAAAGCCTCAGACACAAACTCCTCTCCTGCAACAAACTCCAAGTTTTACAGAGAAAGTGCAGATCAGAAAGAAAACATTTTACTACACAGGGAAAAATAAAAGCTGCTTCACATGTTTCTGTCGTCACGCTGCAGACAAACTGAAACACAAGCTCCCAAACACCCGGGGCCATATTATTCATTATTCAATACCCACTGTGGTGTTGTCAGCTGTACTGCTGCTGTAAACATGGAGACACTCAGACAGGTTGATACAAACCAGACCAGCTGAGTCAGTCAGTGTCTGCACGTCAACAAAGCTGCAACGTTTCAGTCCAGATCCAGTCTGGTGTCATTTCTTCACTGAAATCATCCAAACACAAACATCTGCTGCCTCAGTACAGGAGAGTTTTCAGACGTGTTAGTAAAGCAGTGACTCCCAGTAACCGTTCAGTTAATGAGCTGAAGCACAGGTACTTCAACCTCAACGTTTCATTTTCAGATTAAAGATGAAGTTAAAAATGACTGAACTGTTGAACAAAGGTGAGGTGTCCTTTAATGTGCTGGAAGGAGCTGCATTATAAAGACCTTTAATTTCAGTGAAACGCTGGATGGAGGATTTAGGCCCCGCCCACATGGAGATGGTGATTTAGGAGCTGAACACGATCTTTGTGTGGACAAATCAGTCCTGGTTTGGGGGGAAACATTTTAAAATGTTTTCGTCTCTGTGTGGACTCGTCTCTGAGCCCTTCACCACCTGAGGACCCAAGTTTCCACCTGGACTTTTTCAGATTATTTCGACTTCAAATTCAAATCTAACCTTCATGTGCAGTTGCAGTGTTTTTGTTCACTAAAACTCTAACATCCAAATCTGTTTTTGTGTTTTCCTGCTATTCCTGCTTCATCGTCACTGTGATTACACTCTTACAACACGTAGTATTCAGTAAATCATCTACTTTTCCAGCTTGTGGGAGACGTGTTAATAAAATTACCGTAATGAACCATATTCACTGTAAAGTGCAACATCTCAGCTCTCAGAAACCACTGGAACTTTTCTGGTTGCACAAACCGTGATGTAAATACATTCATCCAGAGACACTTGTGCAGACATATCACCGACGATACGCTTGGAGTTAAAGGTTCAACGGTGGCTTACAGGTGAAAACTGAAAGGTGTGAGTTGTAGCGTGGAGTGAAATGGAGGAAATAAACAAGTTGAGGTGAAAGTGATTCAGATATATGATAGTTCAGATGGAGTCAGGGATAGAAGCTGAAACATGGGGATGATCGAGACTACTCCCCTGAAACACAGACAGGACGAGGACCGAGCTCCTGCTCAGTTTGTTTACGACCAGAAATCAAAGGTCAGGAAGTAGATTGCAGTCAGGGCTGCAAATACACAGGAGGTCAGAGGGCGTCTGTTCATTTAGCGAGGATCAGTGATGTCCATCGATCTGTAACTTCCCCTCTGAGGGTCACAGTGACCTGAAAGTGACTGAAAGGCAGAACAAGCCGTCACTAATCTGTTACAGCTGCGTCTGTGTTTTCATTGGAAGTCAGATCAGCTCTTTTTTCATGGGGTGTTTCTGGTATTTTGTCCGCCCCATGTGATGAAAACTTCCCAGTCCTCCTCTGGGGGAGAAACTCTCCCAAACTTTGTCGACTCTCTGTTGAATAATTTAAAGCGTTTTTCTCTTCGTCTTCCTGCCACAATCCTCCACATTCACATATTTTTTCATCAATCAACAGAAAAGTTGAACTCCATAATGTTTTATTTTCACAAATCATTTCCTGGAGTTTCATCATCATATATTTTTCTCTGACACGTAGAAGTGAAGGTAAAAATAGTCTCATTTTGTCAACAGTCTCTGTGCTTTCTGCTCATGTGCTGTGGGTTTGTGCATCTGGTTTGTCATCCAGAGGAGGGAAGATGAAGCGACAGGGACGTCAGCTGTGAGGCCTGACGTTCAGATCATCAGATGTGATCCATCGGTGAGAACCTGCAGCTGGAGATGAGTGTGGTGATGAAGACTTCTCCCCTTTGATCACATCCACCTCCAACAATACAGATGTAGTCATTTCACGGCCCTGTGCACCAGCTCTCCCTCTGCTGCCGTCTCACCTTTTACCTAATTGAGATTAACTGGTATTAACGAGCTCATTGATTTTCACACATGCAGTCATTTACCTCGGTTCGCCCCCTGTTTACTACATGAACCGCTTGATTGACCTGCAAGTAATGGGAAGTAAATGCTCCTTAATTCAAGTACTGCAGTAAAGTACTGGTAGAAAAACACAAGCATCAGAGGAAAGTGTTGAAAACTGTTTCCAGGTGATGACGATAAGGAGGCTCATATGCTGCAAGGTTTTCACCAAGTGTCTCTGATCCTGGAGCCAAACCAGGTGTGTTTTGTTGGTACAGTTGTGGAGTTGGTAATATCTGAATTCAGGGATGTTTTAAGGGGTAATTAGTATTTTCATCGTCTACTGTGTTGTACTTCAGACACAAATATTTAACTGCACTACATCTATTTGACCCTGAAGACTTTGCAGATAAAACTTTGGATATTTGCACTTTTTACTAAAATCTAATTATTTTTTTGTGGATTAACAACAACAGTATCTCAAATTCAAATGTGCCTATTAGTGCATTAGTTGTATCTAATAAAACAATAATTGGGGTAATACTACAGTCAACTCTCTGTTGCCTGGTTGCTATGGAGATACCAAGTTACTGTGTCCAGGAAAAAGTCCTGCAGTACACACATCCACTGATCATCTTGTTGGTATCTGCAGTGTGTGAGATGTTCAGCTGCAAGTGAACAGACAGTTTTTGAAGGTGATGTGTTCAAAGCCCTAAAGTCACAGCATCTCTCAGCAGGGGGTGTGGGGTGTTCCTGGTCTGCAGCGGTCCGAGGACTGACGACTGGTGAACTAACTGGTGCCAGGACCGTGGGTGGCGGGGCCCAGTGACGAGCGCTGTAAGCTCAGGCTGGTGTTTGATCGCACAGACCTGCAGAAAAGCTTAATGCTGGGTGTGACAGAGAGGTGTCAGATCCCACAGAGCATCACAGCTTCCTGCAGAGCTGGAAATAAGTCAGAGAGCATCATTTGACAGCAGGATGCATTCTGGGAAGAGGGCGAGTTGTACAAGCACAGCCCCTCGTGGCAGCAGCATTCCCCGACGGCAGAGTCTGGTTTCAGCAGGATGATGCTCCCTGCATCACTGCAGACATTGTTCAGGAGGGTTTGAGGAACATGAAGAGCTCAAGGTGTTGACTCAGCCTCTGAACTTCCCAGATTTTACTCCGACCGAGTGTCTGTGGGAAGATCAGACCAAAACTCTGAGGTCCCACCTCACAACTTCCAGGACTTAACGGATTTGCTGCTAATGTCTTGGTGCCTGATGTATGGGGCTTATGTAGTCCCATAGGTGCATGATACAAGCACATAAGAGCAGTCACTGCTGGTGGACAAGTATCTCCACAGACTTTCCACTTCGCTCTTGCAAAGGTCTCAAAACGTTCACGATGGTCTTCCTGTTTTGAGACTCTGGGAGCAGGACAGTGGATGATGGCTCTGCTCATCTGATTGGTCACTTCTGAATACTGACCATGACCATGAAGTAAATCTCACATTGATGTACTGATGGTGGTATGTACAGAGGGGTGTTTCTGTTTATCAGTTCAGACCTTTAATAAAAAATGGTGAATGGATGCATTTATATAGCACTTTTTTACCATAGCTCGGTCCCAAAGGACTTTACAAGGATCCTCATTCACCCAGTCACACCTCAGTGGCTACAGAGCTGCTGTGCACGGTGCTAACCACCATTGGGAGCAACTTAGGCTTCAGTGTCTTGCTCAAGGACACTGGGACAGAAGGAGCCGGGGATCAAACCCATGATCTTAGGATTCGTAGACGACCTGCTGAACTCTGATGTTGGTTTTGAGGCTGATGCTCTGATGCAGCCTGAAGTCTAACATCATCCTCGCTGTCACGTCAGCTGACAAGTGGGAATGACTTCATCCAATTCATAACATGAAGAGCACATGTATTGATCCTTGTCCACGCTGCAGATCTTCATGAGGTTTTCAGGAGCCTCCTGTCAATACAGATGACGGCAGAAGGTTTTTTCTGATCCTGTTGGGTGTGATTAACTCATCACACACTCGTCAGGCTCTCACCGCATGTTTTATCAAGCAGAGCATCTATTTGTGGAGTGAGAAATTCAGTGTGTGGGAGCACGCTGCTCTGTACAATACTGAAACTATCTGCAGTGTTCAAACACACTGGATACTGTGTGTTTGTATATCACACACACACACACACACACACTCAGGCTTCTCTCCCCACTGACCACCGATGGGCTCGTAACATTGGACCCAATCCACGGTGGACCTGATCTGCAAGAGACCTGAGGATAATTAGACTTCCCATCCCAAATGCAGGGGACCTGAACTAATCAGCTGATCTTGTAGGTCAGCTGGTGAATGTGGAGCAGGACGCTCACCAGCTGACATTTACAGCAGCAGCAGCAGCAGCAGCAGCCGGCTATGGGCTGTGGGCTGTGGGCTGTGGGCTGGCTGCAGAGAGGAGCTGCAGAATGACTAATCTGCACATCAGAGGAGGCCGGGCCCTGAACGCAGCACAGCCGGGCCCAGGAGGCTCTCACACTCCCAGGTAGACTGAGAGGATCCGCCGGCTGCAGAGAGAGGGGAGCTCGCTGCCTCGCTGCATCACCAAGCAGCCTTTGAAATTCAGCCGCAGGATGCGAGAGCAGATTAACATGCAGCTTCTCACCCACAGCAGCTCCTCCAGGGAATCCAGCTCCTCTGACCTCCGCTGATGAGCTACTTTATCATATTAATATGCTAACGGTGCTATTATTAGTGTTATCATCAGTGTCTACAACCACTTCACACTGCCAGGACTTATGAAACTCAGGCAGAAAACACCCTCCGCTCCTCTGATGTCTCTCCAGATGCACTAACCCCAGGTTTTGTGTTTAAAAGCCACATGAGATGACATGTAAAGACTTCAGAGATGAAGATAAAACAACCTTGGAGTGCTGAGGTGCTTTTAAAAGAGGCGAGGCAAGAAGTTTGTACCAGCTGTCAGTCTTTGTGCTAAGCTATGCAAAACATGTCACCGAGAGAGATGAAGCTGATCCCTGTGAAACATCAGAGCCGGGAGGGTTTACCAAAACGTTGGACTGCTCCCGCTCGGTGAATCCTCGCAGCAGTCGGAGCACAGTGATGAATGAAAATGTGTCAGACTGCTGACTCACCACCATGTCTCCATCAACCCAACATCTCTTTAAAAACAGCACCCGGCGTCTGGAGGTGAGACACCTAATGTGAGACAGTTTGTGGTGGAGACTCACGGTGACTCATTGAGAAATCAAGATGTTTTGAACAGTACGACATCGTTGGATTGTTTGAAAAGCACAGACATCAGAGGCTGAGGTCACAGTCTGCAATATACATGTGGATTGTACCTTAGAGATTGAATCTATTAATACACAGAGTGTATATCACCTCCATACAACTCGTAAAATCAGTTTTTATACGACTGTATTTCCTCCCACTGAGCTGAGCCTTTATTTACCTCCTGCACGTCTCTGTTTGAAACCAGCTGTAAAGAAGGAGACAGGACTTTATTTTTCATTTCTCTGTTTGCTGTGGAAAAGTCAAATTTCTTTTATAATAAACTCAACAATTCCTGAAAACATTTCAAGTGAAAACCAGACAAAAATCATTTATTTCTTCACAGGGCTTTTATTGTGAAATATTTAAAGGTTGGTCAGTTTATTTCTTTCTTTTCATGTATTTGGGAGTGATGATGTAAAATTAGAAGGATTACAACATCTCAGGATGAAGATGAGGATTTCAGGAGGCAGCATCTAGTGGCTGTTTGGGGTCCTAAACCTTTTTGCACTTCTGCATTGACCTCATTATTGAGACCCAGTTACTTGGTTTAGAGGTTGGAGAGATGTTGGGTATGTTTGGGAGAAGCATGATGAAGATGAAGATGAAGCTGAAGAGGAGGTTTCTGGATGTGGTGAGAGAGGAAGATGCAGAAGAAGAAGATAAAAGGTTGAGGGATCTCTGAAGTCACCATGATCCAGTAGTTGTTTAGTATTGAACTGTTGTCTCCAGAACCACATCACTGCCTAAAAACCCTGAAGCAGAATCAAAGAATAAAACCAGTGAGAGGACATGAAGCCATGGTGCTGGTTTCATTTCCCTCTGTTTCCAGTGGCGACAGCTGCAGGTTTTTATTAGGTTGTGGAAACATACGTTGCAGCTACATTAGGGTCTTCAATTATTCAGGACAGTTTGACGCTGCTCTAATGGGTGAAACGACGCCCAGCACGACAGTTTGCAATATTTAAAGGTCACTAAGTCAACTCTCCACTGGTGGTGAATCTCCAGGACTCAGCTCTGAACATGAGTGGAGCTCGAGCAGCGAGTCTGAACCTGAAGGTACGGGTCGAGTTCAGTTTGATCGTTCTGTATTTTGAACAGTTTGAACCATGACTGATGGACACTGTCCTTCCTCAGCAACACAGGTAATAGAAAAGCTTTGTTGTCATTGTTGGGTTTCCCACTTCCTCCCCGTCCACCACTAACATCGTCCTCAGGTATACTGGACTTTCACAGCAGGACGACGTGTTTGAACAGTCTCATCTCCAGCTGGTGAAGTGGACCCTGATCATATCTTCCTCAGAGCTTTGGTTTGTTCTTGTGGTTGATGAACAAACATTGAAAGCTGCTGATGCCTCCTCACTGGACATGTGATCAACAATTAGTTTTGCTTGAATCTTGTTGAAACAAGTCAGTACCAACGGCACTGTTACCGCCTGCTCTCCACAGCTGTTGTTTCACCAGCTTCATATCTATTGTATTTATTTATGGAGGAAATGTCGCCCGCGGCCAAAGCAAGAAAACATATGAGCAGTTTACAGCAGAGAGTCAGATGAGCAGGAATAAGCTGAATCCCACAGCCAATGAAAACCTCACTTCCTCTTCTGACAGGAAGTACTCATCAGTACAGCCACTGGGTTTACTGTGTAATGTTTCCAGGTAATGTTTGATATCATACAGATCTGCTGCAGGACACCAACAGTAGAAAGGATTTATACAAAAATATATTTTTATATTATATATACAAACAAGGAAATTGTGAATCATTTGGATTGAACCAGCGTAGTTTTTATATTAAAGGACCATTTTTAACTTTATTTCAACTGTTACATATGTACATATTTATTATCAGTTGATCTGCCAAATCTGCTGCTACTTAAAGAATTGATTCTGTTATAAAATCAATGAATTTTTACAATATCTAAAAACACAAACCATGAAAGTCTCACTTCTCCAAACATTACTCCCAAACACATAAAATCCAAATTCAATCTTGCAACAAATGACTTTGTGAAAGTGAAAGAGTCTTTGTGAAGCTCTGAATATAACCTGAAGATAAAAGCTCAGCTGCATCTATTCTCCACCTGAGAAGTCACAACTTCCTGTGTAAATCAGGGATGTTACAGTGAAACACATTGAAATATTGGCCGACAGTAGAGTTCAGGTCGTCCTGACCAGAGGAACACAGCACGGTTCATGATGTGGTTCCTTCTGGGTCAGACCTCCAACATCAACAAGATGCTTTTGAGCCTGAAGCCAAAAAAAAAACCACATTTGTAACTGATAACATGTGATGTGATCGGTGTGATGTGATCGGTGTGATGTGATCGGTGCCCCAAGTGAAGGAGGTTGAGGATCTCAGGGTCTTGCTCGAGGGTGATGGGAAGATGAAGCATGAGATCTTCAGATGGTACAAGATGTTTAATCCACCTCTGGTCTGTGGTCTGGAGCTTTGGTGAATGGCTACAGAAGCAGACTGAAGATACAAGCAGCTGAAACTGAATCACATGTGAGGCCAGATGTTTGCACATGTGTCTTGATCATTGCAGCTGAACCCTGTGAAAATGTTCAGTGCTGATGCTTTTCTGTCGTCTCTCCAGAAGTATCTGCAAAGTGTTTTGTTCCAGTCAACTTTATACAACATCATAAATCCATGTTGCTTTTTTTTAAATTGGTGTCCTCCTTAATTGGGGGGTGGGGGTCCTTCTTTATTGGACCTGAACTGACCCAACAGTGTTTTCAGACTGACTCTGTGAGTCCACAGAAGGTTTCACTCAAGTGATGTTGGTTTGGATGAAACTGAAAAGTCCCAAAAATCCAGGAGTAGTGAGTTTGGTGTGACGGCTCCACAGTCAACAGGAGCATCCTGACACACCAAGGCTTGTGGGCAGTGTCATTCAGAAGAACCTGTGACTGGGTGGTATTATGGAGGCTAACGTTAGCCTAAATCAGGGGTGTTCAACCCTGGTCCTCAGTGACCATCTTCCAACACCTGATTTAAAGGATCAGGATCATTATCCGTCTTCTGCAGCTGGATGATCAACTGATCATTTGAATCGGGTGTTGGAAGAGGGAAACATCTGAAACCTGCAGGATAGGGGCTCTGAGGACCAGGGTTGGGCACCACTGGTCTAAATGGTAGTTACAAGTCTTTGGTAATATGTTGGTGCCAACATTTTTTAAAGTGTACTTGTACATTTCTATATCATATATCAGAGGTATGGTCAGCATGGTCAGCATGGTCATCATGGTCAGTATGGTCAGTATGGTCAGCATGGTCAGTATGGTCAGTATGGTCAGTATGGTCAGTATGGTCAGTATGGTCAGTATGGTCATCATGGTCAGTATGGTCAGTATGGTCAGTATGGTCATCATGATCAGTATGGTCAGTATGGTCAGTATGGTCAGTATGGTCAGTATGGTCATCATGGTCAGTATGGTCATCATGATCAGTATGGTCAGTATGGTCAGTATGGTCAGTATGGTCAGTATGGTCAGTATGATCAGTATGATCATCATGGTCAGTATGGTCAGTATGGTCAGTATGGTCAGTATGGTCAGTATGGTCAGTATGGTCATCATGGTCAGTATGGTCAGTATGGTCAGTATGGTCATCATGATCAGTATGGTCAGTATGGTCAGTATGGTCAATAT
>OOFC01041409.1:10771-21118 GCA_900323345.1 Pseudochromis fuscus | reverse complement strand
CGAGAAGAAAGTTGACCCTGAGTGGAATTCTGGAGTGTCTTCAAAAAGAGGTATGTATGGCATAGAGAAAAAACATTGCTAATAATGTTTGGATTAAAATTTGGATTCTAACTTAGGAGTCACTGAAACTCTTGTGTTATTTTTTCCTGGAGGACACAAACCAAACAGGAGAGCAGCTGCCCTACTTGGTCTTCCTCAATTTCTTTCAGAGGATTCTGCCGATATAATCAGGATGTGTGATGTAAGTCAAGATATTAACACACTTTATACTGCACTCACTTTTCTCTCATTTTATTTGAGACATTGCAATTGCCAGAGAAACGCTTATTTTTATAGAAATTGTGTAAAAATTTCTAACTGTAGATTAAGCTACACCACACTTGAACATGTCAGTCCCCATTCTCACATGGACACACACACCCCCAGCTCTAAAGCATTATACATAACACCAAACCTTGCTGTTTGTCTTCTATTGTCCTCTTAATTTCATATTTTTTTAACATTGTAAAAATTAGTCTTATTTATAGGTTAAAGTCTTGAAATTGTACATTAAATATTTTGGGGAAAAGTAACCACTGGTAAATTAAAATTCATTACACACATTTTAAGTTGTCTTCATTGATTGATAGGGATGCAAACTTCCGTTTCTTTAATTGATAGGTGGCTGCCTTAACAATTGATTATTGATTTGTCATTAGAAAATAAAAAAATCCAGTCTGTTTAAAGGCTACTAATATCTAATAAGTAATAGCATTTTGTATATTGTTGCTTTGGATTTTTTTAATGACAAACAGGAGATGACAGTTGAGATGTGTATGTCTTTGTCTTTAGGCTCATGGAGAAACCCTCGATGTGATGATGAAAGGAATGCAGGTCGGACTGCTTATTGGACATGAAGGGCCTCTCCATGATGCCTTTCCTCTGGAAGTCTTCAATGTGGCTGTGGTGGTAGAAGAGACTATTATCGTTCATGACCTCAAAGATGTGCCCACAGGCTTTGCCATGTTAATGGGTACAATCTACTGCCTTAACCTCGAGTACCCCTGCAACATGAAGTACTCCTTTGAATTCCTTCAGAGGGTCATCATGAGCATTAAACCAGACCAGTGCTCAGCAAGAATCCATGGTCTGAGAAACAAACTACTCAGATATCGCCTGTAAACAATGCCAATCTTATGCTCCATGTAGAAGAAAAGTTTTTGGACTGTGGGATTGTTCTTCATAAAATGTTTGTTTTCAGCAGTGTAGTTGTACAGTGCAGGTCACAAATCGATAAAGCTGCAAAGATAACACCTTCATACAATTTTATGCCCATCTCAAGCTCAAACTGAGAAGAAGCTATTGTTGGGGACTGTTACATTGTTCTTACAAATTGCTTATGTTTTCAAAATATGGTGTGTTTAACGCAAGTCAGTTATGGAACAAGCAAGTCAAGAAGAGAGTGTAACTTAAAAGGTAAAGACCTTGCACATTGTTCTGAATTGTAGGTTTGTTAAAAATGAGTGTTTTAAAAAGGTCTATCTAGAGGTGGACGTTTGTTGTATGGTTTTAGAAAGCTCTCCGTATCCTTAATTTTCCTCAGCAGAACCCTACAATACCTCAAAGTCTATGTTGCTCTTTTTTCATCATTCTTATTCTCATTTAAATTTTTTGGAAGAATGTGGGAACCAGCAGATTTGTTAAACTTTTGTTTTTGGGATTGTACCATGATACAATGTATCACAATTGTTGTTGTTTCTCTTTAGATTTTACAAAACTGTTTTCTGTCTCTCAACATGGTTAAGGTTAAGATTTACACACATGTAACTTTCTTGTTCATCTCAGGATTTTCTGAACCTATTGATCATCTTACATGAGCATGATTGTTTTGCATCAACCGACCTATTTAGGTGTGATTTTATGTTTATGATCAAAAAGAAATGTTTATGCTGTATAACATTGTTTTCAAATAAATGTTATATTTCTGAACAGAGAGGCTGCAGTGATTGTTATTAAAATAAACAAACTTGGAATTATCAGTCAAAATAACTTATACATCTAAGTTGAAACTGATTTTAAAGTTAAATCCTCTTGACTAAAATTGTCAAGTTGCATTGATGTCAATAAGTTATTTTAACTTTGAACTATGAGTTAAAACAATGCAGAAATGTAAGTTAGTTGGACTAGGTAAATTAAGTTTTTGTGCACTGATTATGTAAAATAATTCTTTGTTTTAACTTACAATAAAAAGTTGAAACAACTAGTGGTTAAAAGTTAATCAACTTGGACAACTTTAAAACCAACGTTGACATTAGTAGAACATTATAGTCATGTCAACTTGCTAAACTTCCACTTTCAATTTGAAACAAAGATTACCCTCAAGTTGAGTTAACTTGCATTTTCAAGGCAGCTCGTGGACTTTCATTTGCAAGTTGAACCAGCTTGAAATATTTTACAGTGTACAGATTAAAAAGCACTGGACCTAAAATTGAACCCTGGGGCACACCACAGGTGGTTCTATGGACCCCAGAGTTATGGCACTGAAACAATGTATATGAAATGTTCACGTTACAGACTGCTGAGTATTCTTTCACAAAGGTTGGCTCTAAAACTGTGGGCACAGTTTGTAAGAAACATGTGTCTGTGTTGAAAGAGTTGAGCTGTCCCTATGGGACAAAACACACAGAGAAATACAGAATTTATTTCAGAAGATGAGAGGGCGAGGATACAGGGGCATTTCTAGCTAAGCTACAAAAGCAGCAGAAACTTTTTACAACGAAAAAAACTGCATATTCTTCAGATATTTGCTCATTTTAGAAATCCTGAAGAATAAGAGTAAGTGCACAGTATGCTTTCTATATTTAGTCTAAATGGTTAAATTGACCTGAAGTGTGATAAAAAATTGTGTCCCCCTGTAAGAATCTGGCTTTCTTATGTGACCCCAAGCATCATCGCTGCTTGATATGCCTATCTGTCCACATTCATCCTCCACTGATTAGATTTGTTCCAACATTATTGTTTTCTGCTCTGACCCACCCTCATATATCAGCTGTTTGTTTCACATCTGCTTTCTTCATATTTGTCTCTGTATTTGTGCATTTCACTCCCATTATCCTCCACTTGCTGTAGAAAGCAGTCTCATTACTGCTGCCACCTGATGAGTGTGAGCTGGTGTTTGTAAACAGCTGTTCATCCCTAAAATGTGGTCATCTTACAGCTGCTCCACCATTTATGTACATAATTACCGTGTGCATGTGGAGGGAGATGTTCCACTAAACCAAGAAAGCAAATGTTCATGATGTTTTCTGCAACGTAGGGTGTAAGTAGCAATTTCAAAATCTGACATTTTCACTGACTACATCAGCAGGTCTCCAAGCCATGAATCAGTTCAGAAGTGTGTTGGAGGCTTTTCCCCCTGCTCAGTCCCAGTGTGACTCCAAATTTATTCAGTCTGGTGAGAGTTGATGTGCTTGTTTTCTCAATCATTGAGTTATATTGACAATAGAAACACTTCCCTCTGCACTTCACTCCCATCTTACCCTCTGTTAATCCACCACTTCCTGTCTGTTTGTGGCAGAAAAATGCTGCCAGGATTTCCTCAGTTGTTTACATCTGGTTAAGAGATTCTCTTCACTAAAATTAATCAGGAAAATATGCCCATAATGAATGCTGAAAAGCTGCTTCTTCAGTTGGGTGTTTTTGACCGATTTGGAGCTATGACATCACCCTGGCCTGTGTCTTTCCACCTGAAAAGTTAAAATGAAGTTAAAGTCCACCTGAAAAGTATCTCCAGAGCACCGAACTTCCTTATCCATCTGTCTGGAAAAAACAAGACATGCTGTTGGGACAACGTTTGTAGCAATTTAACCAGACCACTGAAAAACAACAAACACCATATCCACCCAACTAACATTAGTAGATAACGTATGCACATGTTATTAGTAACATTAGTACAACACAGTAACTAACGATACTACTCGAACAAATTTATGATTACTACTACGGCTGCTACTACTCTCTGTCAATGTTTTCTGGAGCTAATCTGAATTGTGTGGTGAAGAACAGATTGACAGGTGGATGGAATAATACTATTGGTTGAAAGTGCTTCAAAATTTCCTTTATATAGAAATAACACAAGATGAATTTTTGGCTTATTAAGTATAGTTGAAATAAGTTTACATACACTGTATAAAAAGACACATAACCTTCTTTTTCTGTCTGACAATAAATCAGAATAAACCTTTCCTGTTTTAGGTCAGTTAGGATTACCAAGATTATTTGTATTTACTAAATGGCACAATAATGAGAAACAGAATTTTTTTTTTTTTAGATAATTTTTTTGTTAGTTTCTTCAAAGTTTGACGTTTCCATACATTTCCTTAGTATTTGGTAGCATTGCCTTGAAGAAGAGAATTGTAAAACTCCACAAGTCTAGTTTATCCTTACAGTACAATTTCCAGATGCCTGAAGGTGCCAAGTTTATCTGTTGAAACAATTATACACAAGTATAAACACATTGGGAATGTCCAGCCAGCACACCGCTCAGCAAGGGGACAGGTTATGTGTCCCAGAGATGAATGTGCTTTGGTGCAAAATGTGCGTATCAACGCCAGAACAAAAGCCAAAGACCCAGTGGGGATAGTGGCTGAAGCAGGTAAGAGAGTGTCATTATCTACAGCAGGGGTGCTCAATCCTGGTCCTCGAGAGCCCCTATCCTGCATGTTTTAGATGTGTCCCTCTTCCAACACACCTGATTCAAATGACCAGGATCATTATCAGGCTTCTGTAGAGGTTGATGATGAGCTGATCATTTGAAAACCCCTGACCCATGACAGTGAAACAACTCCTGTCCCAACATGGGCTGAAAGGCCACTTGATGAGGAAGATGCTATTACTCTGTCCAGTCAGTCCACACTCCATATTTTCATCTGGGCTTGGTCTTGAACCAGTGACCCTCCATTTCCCAACCCAAGACCCAACCCCCTGAGCCACAGCAGCAGTGTTGTGGGTCAACGCATTAAGGGGCTTTTAATGAGAAAGCTGCACTTTCTCAGTTATCCTGGATATCTTTATCCTAATTTTGTGCAATACCCCCCAGATCTGGTCTTCAATGAGATCAACGCTGAAGTCAAATCTGTGCCTGTACTCTGCACAGAGAATCTTCATCTACCACTAAATTAGATGCAAACCAAGCACAAACAGATACAAAGCAACCACAGAGACATGAAACAACAACAGATACAAAACAACCACAAACAGATACAAAGCAACCACAAATGCATACAAAACAGACACAAATATACATGAAACAAGCACAGAGAGACAATAGTCTGCAGTTTGTCAGGAATCATGAAGCTGTGGGTGGCCATGAAGATGTACTTAGTCTGAACCTGACTAAGGTTTGTATAACTTGGGTTAAAAGTTCCGTAAAGTTACCGGCCTTTGCATGTGTACTTGTGTGTGTGGTGTGTGTTGGACACGCAGCGATCCAGTTTTCAGTCCCAGTAAAAGTAGGCCAGCCAGTGAGTCCATTACTCAGGCTTTTCTCCTGAGAAAGGAGACTCCCTGACATGACAGCATCACTAACAGCTGACCGACACACCCGACCAATGACACACATTCATCTCTGTATCAGCTTACTGCTGAGAGAAAAACCACACATACTGTATAACACACACACACACACACACACACACAGACACACACCCAGAGACTGGCCTGAAAGCCTCAGCATTATTTGGTGTTGGATTCTGTAATCATTTGTCTCCCCTAGTGTAAAACTGATGCTGAGGTCACCAACTCTCAGCTGGATTCAAATAAAATCTGACATGAACCGTCTTGAACCCACAGACTCAAACTAGGTTTAAAGGTCTGCTAAAAAACAGCTGTCTAATACTGACTGAATTCAGACTTGGACCCCACAGGCCTCTGAAGATTTCCTGTCTCAGACCTGGACTCCACAGGCCTCTGAGGGTGTCCCATTGTATCAGACATATACTCCACAGACCTTTTGTTGTATTGTAGAAGCAACATTTTTTTAACCACCAATTGCTTCCTTGTAATCCTGTCTAGGGATGGGTCCGATCCAGGCCAAAACTGGATTGGATATCGGATTTTTCTTTTAGAACCTGTCCGATCCAATCCATAAACTCAAACTATCTTATATCCTCAACTTCACTTTGCATGACATGCCGTAAACACAGACGAGCTTTTGCCGTGGTTGCCATGTGTCATGTGTTTTCTTCAGAGCGAAGAGAAAAGCTGCGAGCTGCATCATGTCTGCCAGTTGGAAATACTTTACGCTCACGGAGGAGAGAAGTAAACGCTAAGGATGAGTGACTGGGTCGCTGCACTTGTGGGTGACCGTCAGGCACGCTGAGCAGTTTTTAATCTTTTTAACGCCGCTGGCCTAATTATTTTAACATTTATTTTCAGACTTTTAACCCACAAGGGTGTGCAGTTTGTGCAGTGCGAAGGACATAATGTAATGACTGTTCAATTGCATGTTCTATGGATTACTGTGTATGTCCCGACATGGATCCGCAGAATCTGAAATATGACAGACTTTCTACTACAAATGCGCACAAAGGCGTCGTTCCAGAGGGGATTCCAGTGGAACTATTGTGCGAGGACGATCCGCCGCGCCACAACACTCCGAGGAAACGGAGAGGAAAAGGGAAAAAGGCAAACGCCGGCCGCCTCCGTCTGTCATCCTTGCCAACGTCCGCTCGTTAAGGAATAAGCTGGACGAACTGCAAGCGAACGTGTGCTATATGCACGAATACAGGACTGCTTCACAACTTGCGTTTACTGAAACCTGGCTTAGTGACAAAGACTGTGACCATAGTCTTCACATAGATGGCTTCGGAACTCCCATCAGGCTTGATCGAGACAGTCAGCTGACGGGGAAGAAACACAGAGGGGGCGTGTGTTTCTACGTCAGCAAACAGTGGTGCTCCACAGCAATTGTTAGGGAAAGAATATGCTCTCCTGACATCGAGCTCCTGATTGTTTCGCTCCGCCCCTTTTATTTGCTAAGGGAATTTCCGCAGTTATTTTTTATCCTGATATACATTCATCCACGGGCTAACGTCGGGACAGCCACGGATTACATAATGACAACTTTAAACAGACTTGAATCAATTTCCCCTGATTTCCCAAAATTTATTCTGGGGGATTTTAACAACTGCACTGTTATTGATAAAACTTTTTAAAAGGGTTTAATCAATACATCACTTGTGCTACTCGTGGGGAGAGGACTCTTGACATGTGTTCTGGACAGCTTCCTGATGCTTATAAATCTATTGCTCTGCCACCACTTGGATCAGCTGATCATTTGTCAATTATTCTGGACCCTGCTTACTTGCCAGTTGCAAGGAGGGCTGAGAGGGAGAGGACGACAATAAGGATGTGGGGAGAGGACAGCATCGATGAGCTGAAAGCTTGTTTTGAGTCCACAGAGTGGAATAATTTAATTTATCAGTGTGAGAACTTTTAAGAACAAGCCGACATTGTAACATCATGAATTTCATTCTGTGTGGATAGCATCATACCAACTAGAGAAATCTCAATCCACCCTAACAATAAACCTTGGGTGACAAAGGAACTGAAAACTGTCCTCAATAAGAAGAAGAAGATTTTTTTTCACAGGGAGTGACAATGAGAAAAAGGAGGTAAATAAGGAAGTTAAGCGATGTGTCAAACAGGCTCGGCTTAAATATAAGAATAAGATTGAGCAATCCTTCCAGAAGGGGAACTTGCGAGCTGCCTGGCAAAGCTTAAAAAAGATGGCAACCATAAATACCTTCTCATCGTCTCAGAAGCACATCCAGATAGAAGGCAGTGCACCAGAAGCTCTCAGCAATGACCTCAGTCTTTTCTTTACAAGATTTGAGGTCAACAATCGTGAACTATTGGACACATCTATTGCTTCATTAAAACATGGAGACAGCTCACTCATCATCCAAACAGAGGATGTGGTGAGGAACTTTAAGAGGACTAAGCTCAACACTGCACCAGGTCCAGATGGCATTTGTGGGAGAACTCTCCATCACTGTGCTGAGCAGCTGGGAGGAGTGTTTCAGCTCCTCTTCCAGAATTCTGTTGACTTCAGCACGGTTCCCCAACTATGGAAACAATCCACCATAATCCCTATTGCCAAAAAAGGTGCAGTGAAAGGCTATAATGACCTCCGACCTGTTGCCCTAACGTCCCTGGTAATGAAAGCTCTTGAGAGGATCATCAAGTAGCACATCACTACAGCCGTTGCATCCCAGTTGGATCCTATCCAATTTGCATACTGGGCTCAAAGAGGGGTGGAGGATGCAAACGTTTTTATTTTAAATGCTGTCCATAAGCATTTGGAGATGCCTGGCTCGGTGGCTAGACTACTTTTTGCATACTTTTCATCTGCATTTAATACAATGCAGCCACACTTGCTGCAGGAAAAATTAAGCCACTGCTTCCACCTGGAGGACAGCCTTGTTCTATGGATCTTGGACTTTTTATCTCAGAGGCCACAGAGAGTGCGTGTGAACAATATGTTTTCTGACATCAGGTACACTTCCACAGGATCACCTCAGGGTTGTGTCCTGTCACCTTTGTTATTCATCCTCTACACCGATGACTGCAGGACCAGCCAACCGAACTGTAACTTGGTGAAGTTTGCAGATGATACTGTGCTAGTATCACTGCTCACAGCCCCGTCATACCAGCACAACTCCAGTCTGACTGAGTTTGTTGACTGGTGTGACAAATCCCATCTTGAGCTGAATGTTAAGAAGACCAAAGAGTTGGTGATAACCTTCTCTCAAAAACATAAAGCTCTGGCTGAAGACCTCACCACAACGATGGTCCTCCTGTAGATCACGTTCCAATCACTTCCAGATCCCGTCTCAGCCTCATCTGACTCCACTCTGTGTGGGAAAAATTAGACCTGCTTATCTGAGTTAGACACAACTGGGTGTGCTAGTCACATCCAGTACAAATTCAGTGTTTCTCAGCCTGAGAAACCATCTCTGCTATCAGGCATTAAACAAAATAAGGCCAAATATGGTCATGCATCTGCTACAGTTATGCTCTAGTACTTTTCCACTCTGAGTGTATGTGAACATGTCTATAATGAATACAGTAAATAAACTAGAAAAATGCATTTCCTGCAGAAAATGCATGTGAATGCTGAAAGCTGGAAAAAAAAAGCTGAAAATTGTATTACAAAATTTATAAATGGTTGAAAAAGTAGAAAAAAGTAGAAATAGTTGGTTAAAGTCGAAAATAGTAGAAAAAAGTAGAAATACTTGAAAAAAGTTGGGAAAAGTAGAAACAAGTAGAAATTGTTGAAAAAAGTTTAAAAAGTAGAAACAGTTGAAAAAAATTGAAAATATTTAAAAAAAAAACGGAGAACTAGTTGAAAAGGTGGGAAATAGTAGGAAAAAACAGAAATAGTTGAAAAAAGGTGGAAATAGTGGAAAAACTTAGAAATAGTAAAAAAAAAAAAAAAAGCTGAAAACAACTTGAAATGTCCTAAAACAACTGGACATTTTTATATTTGAATGGTTTATATAAGTCAAACTAGGAGGTAAACAGTGAGGCGTTCACTGACCTTCCTCCTGTGGTGGGTAAACTGTGAGGCGTTCATGACCTGCCTCCTGTGGTGGGTAAACTGTGAGGCGTTCAATGACCTGCATCCTGTGGTGGGTAAACTGAAGTGTTCACTGAAATGCCCCCTGTGGTGAATAAACTGTGAGGCATTTGCTGACCGTCCTCCAGTGGTGGGTAAACAGTGAGGCGTTCACTAACCTTCCTCCTGTGTGGCGTTCACTGACCTTCCTCCTCTGGTGGGTAAACTGTGAGGCTGTCCCCGATCCTCCTCCACTGGTGGGTAAACAGTGAGGCATTCACTGACCTGCCGCCTTTGGTGGGTAAAGTGTGAGGCGTTCACTGACCTTCCTCTTGACCGTCCTCCTGTGTGGCGTTCACTGACCTTCTTCCTGTGTGGTGTTCACTGACTTTCCTGCTGTGTGGCGTTCACTGACCTTCCTCCTCTGGTGGGTAAACTGTGAGGCTGTCCCCGATCCTCCTCCACTGGTGGGTAAACAGTGAAGCATTCACTGACCTGCCTCCTTTGGTGGGTAAACTGTGAGGCGTTCAATGACCTGCCTCCTGTGGTGGGTAAACTGTGAGGCGTTCAATGACCTGCCTCCTGTGGTGGGTAAACTGAAGTGTTCACTGAAATGCCCCCTGTGGTGAGTAAACTGTGAGGCGTTTGCTGACCGTCCTCCAGTGGTGGGTAAACAGTGAGGCGTTCACTAACCTTCCTCCTGTGTGGCGTTCACTGACCTTCCTCCTCTGGTGGGTAAACTGTGAGGC
>OOFC01041409.1:0-10751 GCA_900323345.1 Pseudochromis fuscus | reverse complement strand
CAGACAGCAGATGAACAAAGTTCTTCCACTGCAGCACAATGAAAACCTCAGCAGCCTCTCTGCTGCACAGACCTTCTCCTCAACATCAAGCTCACTGTGCTTTGACTTCCTCAAACATTTCTGCTCTGCACACACAGACAACCTCATTGGCTGAGGTCCTCCGCAGTGGGCGGAGCCAGAGAAACATCTTCCTCTCCAGTGGAGTGAGGGAGATGACGTGTGCCTCAGAGAACTGTTTGAGGGGGTTGATGGCTTTGACAGCGTTTGGTAAGAAGCTGTTAATCAGTCTTGATGTTTTAGATCTGAGGGAGAAGTTTCTCTTTCCAGAGGGAAGGGGGAGTTTGGGGCGTGTCCAGGGTGTGTGGGATCACTGCTGATGTTTCTGGCCTTCCTGTAAAGTCGGGAAGTATAAATGTCCCTGAGGGAGGGCAGTGTGGACCCAATGATCCTTTCTTCCGCCCTCGTCACCCGCTGCAGGTCCTTCCTGTCCTCGGTGTGCAGCTGGTGAACCACACTGTGCAGCAGTAGGTCAGGATGGACTCGATGGAGGCTCTGTAAAAAGGAGTCAGCAGATGACGGGGAAGGTGAGCTTATCTTAGCTTCTTGAGGAAGTTCTATGGATCTTGGACTTTTTATCTCAGAGGCCACAGAGAGTGCGTGTGAACAATATGTTTTCTGACATCAGGTACACTTCCACAGGATCACCTCAGGGTTGTGTCCTGTCACCTTTGTTATTCATCCTCTACACTGATGACTGCAGGACCAGCCAACCGAACTGTAACTTGGTGAAGTTTGCAGATGATACCGTGCTTAGTATCACTACTCACAGCCCCGTCAAACCAGCACAACTCCAGTCTGACTGAGTTTGTTGACTGGTGTGACAAATCCCATCTTGAGCTGAATGTTAAGAAGACCAAAGAGTTGGTGATAACCTTCTCTCAAAAACATAAAGCTCTGGCTGAAGACCTCACCACAACCATCGTTGGTGACCCAGTGGAAATCGTCGAAGAATACAAGCACCTGGGAACTGTGTTTGACCATCAGCTGAAGTTCGCCTCCAACACAAGTGAGATTGTGAAAAAATGCCAATGGAGACAGTATCTCCTGAGGAAGCTGAACTCATTTAATGTCAGTCAACACATTATCTTCTGTCTATCTTCTGTCTATGTCTGTCTTCTACAGCTCCTTTATAGAGAGCACGCTCACTTTCCCCTGCATCTGCTGGTACTACTCCATCTCCGTACAGAACAGAGGCAGATTGCAGAACATTGTCAAGGTCTCATCCAAGATCATCGGGGAACCGGTGCGAGCTCTGTCTCAGAACTGCGATCAGCAGATGTTGAGGAAGTGCGCTCAAATTCCCCAGGATCCCTCCCACCCTCTGTTTTCAGAGTTTGTGTGGCTTTTGTTGTCGATTTTGTTGTCCTCATTGTAGGACACAGAGGAGGAAAGACACCGTCGTCCCGAGAGCTCTCCTTAATCAGACTACCCTGTGCCGGGGTCTGTAACTTTGAACTGTTACTTATGAACTGCATCGAGACTCACATTCATTGGGTCACACATTAGCACAAACGAACTTACCTTTTTAATTATTTTTAATGGTTCTTCCTGCTGCACTGTATTTGATTGTTCACTGTGCTTAAATTGCCCCCTTGGGGAGAAATAAAGTCATTTGATTGACTGATTGAGTGATTGATAAGTGGAGCGTCTGCTAAACGAGTGTCTGAAGGAGTGGCAGCAGAAGAGATATTTCAATCAAGAAACTTAATTAAACATCTGCAGCAGCATCATGGCAAGGATTGTGTGGTAGTGTGTTTTACACTATATGGTACCTACGTGACTTGGCTCGCCGTGGTTGTGTTTCCATTACAAAGGAGAGTCCCTCCTCCTTGTAGCTGGTGGTCAGACGAAGGAGAAAGTTGATGAAGTAATCTGCAGACTTCTACTGTTGTGGTGTCACAGAAAGCAGTTTTTACCAGAAATTAGTTGGTTTAACTCCA
This sequence comes from Pseudochromis fuscus, assembly GCA_900323345.1. Lineage (NCBI taxonomy): Eukaryota > Metazoa > Chordata > Actinopteri > Pseudochromidae > Pseudochromis > Pseudochromis fuscus. Next base: position 8,751 of record OOFC01041409.1, on the reverse strand, counting down.
ATTCCGTTTTTAAATTATTAAGTTAGAGCCTGGTAAAAAAACTTGCTCCGACATTTTCAGCGACATAAGCTCTCTGCCTCTGTCAGCTGTTATTTTACTTTAATTCCTAAAAATATTCATTGCAGCTTTGCAATGTTATTGAGGTATAATGTGACTTTTCTATTAATACGCTGGAATTAATTTTTTACATATTTGCAGCAAGTTGCACTTTTTTTATTTCAAATGTTTGAATGGTGCAGCTGGGTCTGTTGTGTTTACCAGTACCATTAAAATAAAACCACAGTAGTTACACATATCTTCAGTTGTTGTCACATATTTTATTTCTTTCAGGGAGTAGAATAGTTGTTGCACAGTGAACGTGGTGTTTTTAGATGTCAGTATTAAGCAAATTACATCCATAAACATATTAACAACTTTTAGAGTGACAAAAAGAAGGTATTGGATCGGTATCGGATTGGTATCGGACGATCCTCAATGGTGCAGTATCGGATCTGAAAAAGTGGTATCGAGCCATCCCTAATCCTTTCTGTTTTCTTATGTTCATTATTCTTCTTCAATACTAAACAAAAACAACCAGAATCAACCATGCTTGACATTCAACTGACGAAGACCTGGATTCTCAAAGAAAATGTGCATTTTAAGAATTACCAGTGAAGACAGTTTTTTCTGACTCAACACAGATCCAAATGGCTGTATCCATAAAGATAGCTAGCACTAAAAGTTGCTCCGAGTACTAAAATTCTATAAAAATTCCTAGAATCTGTTATGGGAACACAGAGCTCAGGCGCAGGACAACAAGACCAGTACAAGAATTTAAAAATAAAGTCTTTTAATTTCTCCAAGGAATAATACTAACTCAGGATTTCACTCAATAACCCAGTAGAACAAAATAAAACTAGAATGGGAACTAAGGGAGGAGTTAAACTAACTCTGTGGGAAACAATGAACAGAAATCAAACTCTATAAATAAAACTAAATAGTAGAAACTAGATAACACTACAACTTAATCTAACTGGGCTCACACAAATTGCTTAGCAATAACTCAAAACTGTAATCGTAAGGACTAATATACAAATCTAAAACTTAACCGCGGCCAGCAGTGAGAGTGGGGGCTGTGATCTTGAGGTGGGCGGACGAAGGCGGATGGCGGCGTAGCCGATGTGATGGCGGCGTAGCTGAAAGTGGCGTAGCTGATGTGGTGGCGACGGCAGGCGGAGACGAGGAAGAAGCCAAACAGCGGTGGTAGAAGGTGAAGGCTGTACACCACGGCAAGCGAAGTTCAAACTGCGAAGAAAGTTCAGAGAATCGAGCGTCTCAAGCATGGAGTCAAAACAAAACAGGAGTCGTGAAACTGACTGCATAGTTCAATGGTTCGGCAAGGACTGAAGGTCGGCGTCAGGCTTTAACCCGCAGCATGGCCCTCCCACAGCAGCCGAAACAGGTGCGTCTCATCAGCTGACTGCATACCACACCTGCCGCCAGCCAAGCCGCCCCACTGTGCTCACGCCCACCTAGAGAGGGAGAGAGAGAACAGGGAAAAGGGAAAAAGGAAAGAGGGAGGGAGAGCGCCACACTACCTCTCCCTGGAGGTAGAGGGTGTGACAGAATCACACCATTTTCTAAGAATTTCCTCTTAAAGTAGAATAGGGAGTAGATCCTAGTAAAGATAATAACTGTTAGGAGCAGTGAGGAGGACTTTTCAAAGGCTTAAGAGTTGTTTTAGTTGAGAAAATAACAGGAGGAGGAAGAGGCAGGAGAAAACACTGAATGACAGTGAAATAAAACACTACAGATTGGATGATGCAGCAATCATGTTTGTGGTAGGTCTCATTAGAGATGCACTAATTTCTTCAACCCAACACAAGCAAATAAATATAACATGGCTACTTAAGAGATGTTCATTAATTAAAATACTATTCATAATTACACAAGAGTCTAGATTCTGTGATGAGGTCAACGGTCACTCACTAACAGTGCATTTTTATTTTTTATTTTTATTCTTTAGAGTCAACCAATCACATCTTTTAAAAGGATGAGTCTTACATTGCAATGGGGCCAACCACACTCCTCACTAAGATAAAAGTTTCTTTCCACTCTTTGCAAGAAAGAATCTTGAATCAGTCCATTTAAAATATATATTCAAACACTTTCCACATCTGTGGACTGAATGGATTTTAGCCTCATTGAGAGAATGTTGCCTCCATCCTCACTCAGCTGTTGTGATGTGTTGGACTCAGCTGGATCCACACGAATCCCAATCAGTGTGTTATACTTATACTCCACACATGTCAGAGTTATCTGAAATTGTAAATTTTTTATTCATGAAAACATTGTCAAGAGGTTAAACCCCTTCAGGGAACTATCATGACTTTCAATCATGATTTTCTGCCACATTATGAATGATTTACACAAATTGCTAGAAAACAAAGAAGAAGAAAAAAATGTCTGGTAAAATAGGTCAGAGATATTTGTTTCCCTCAGCTTTCAGTCTCATCATGGGGATTTTATTTAGACTCAAACAAAAAACAGTTCTCAGAAATCTGTGTTGTGTTGACACAAACTTGAATTGTTAACAAGTGGAAGCAACATCAGCACCATGTGTTGTGAGAGATGAGTGTTGAGTTTTTCTTTTTTACAAAGCAGGCAAAATTGTGTTTTGTAATTTACACCATATTGCTGTGTGTGGGATTGTGTGTTTGTCAGTACTTAATGTATCATTTTTTTTTCTTAACCTTCACCATCTGTTTATCCATCAACATGTTTTCATGAAATCCATATGACAACAGCTGAATGAAGCCAGGTAATAATTTCTGTCAGTGAACTTCAAATTTAGACACAAAAGACCCACAAAGAAGCACAAAATTACTAAAAAGAAACACGCTAGTCCGGGGCCAGTGTCTGACTTAGCACCAGTTCTTTATTACCCCTTTTTCACCAAACAAGAACGGGTGCTAGGTCTGTGCTGGTGCTAGTCCTGATGGTTAGTTGGTTCAGATCCTGTTTCTCCTATGAACCGAATTGCTTTTCCACTGGCAAGGAGCCAAGTTGGGGCCGCATCAACGTAAAACGTCAGTACGTCGCTGCAGTCACAACAAGCGGCCGCTAGCAAGCTAGCTGCTGTTAACAAACTACTGTTACCCTGTTACTATCAGTCCATTAAAACATTATTTTTTTTCAGCGGATATACTAGCTACGACATGATTGAGTTAACATAGCAGTTTTGCATTGCCACGTGTGGTATTTATTCAGTTTTGGGAATTTATAATGTCCTTCCTGGTCGCATATGATGGCAAAGTGCACCCTCGCTGTAATAATGCTTAAATGGAGGCGTTATCGTGTGCATACAAGTGCTGTTCCTGGTTTTACAAGTCTACACTGAGATCCAAAGCCAAAACCGTATTTTCACTACTTTACTCTTCTACTATCGCTGCTGTTTTTCTACCGTCGCTCCCCCAGCTCCTGGCGTAGTCGCTGCTTAATCGGGGCTAAGTCTGGCCCAGCACAGAAGTGGGGCCCCTGTTTTAGCAGCTGGGGCTGGTTCTCGCGGCGGTGGAAACACAACAAACTGGGGCTAAGTCAGGAACTGGCCCTGGAACCTGTTTGGTGGAAAAGGGGTATGAGCTTCCACCGCGTAAGCACCAGTGATAACAACTGGTGCTTAGCCAGCTCTCTGCTGGGCCAGAGCTAAGCACCAACTATCTGAAGACTACGTCAGGGGTCGGGGTCGGGGGTGGGGTTAGTGTGATCAAAGAGCAAGGGTGGGCAATCCTACTCTGCAAGGGCCGCTATCCTGCATGAGCTCATCATCAACCTCTGCAGAAGCCTGATAATGATCCTGGTCATTTGAATCAGGTGTGTTGGAAGAGGGACACATCTAAAACATGCAGGATAACAGCCCCCGAGGACCAGGATTGCCCACCCCTGCCAAAGAGCAACGATGTAAACACAGAACCACCATTTTTAAAAACAACAGCTGGCAAGTAGTGTAGTAGTGTGGTCAAATCAACTAAATATGGACACTAAATTAAAGCGGCAATGGTCTGAGGAGGAGACCCAGTGCTTCCTGGCAGTGTGGTCTTCTACAAAAGTCTAGGGAAAATTAGAGGGAGCCTTTTGGACCAAGCCGGTCTTCGGAGGATTCAGTGGGAGGTGGCTGCAGCTGGATTTGAGTGGAGCCTCGACCAGCTCCTTAATAAACTGAAAAAACTCAGCCAAGACTACAGGGGCCATAAAAAAGGGCTGGGACGCAGCAGCAGTGATTGGCTGAAAAAGGCTAAAATGGCGACATATACAGTGATGTACTGATGCTCCAACTTGGCAAACCAGTTCTAAGGAGGAGCAGCATCTGAACCAACTAAGCACCAACTCTAGCATCAGCAGTGAATTAGCCCCTGGTTCTTCTTGGTGGAAAAGGGTAAGAGTCACACAACAACCAAAATTATACAGAAAATAATCTCACAGAGACACAAAACCAAAATCTGATGGAAAAGAATCACAAAGAGGCATAAAATTACTAAAAGAAACAAAACAACCACAGTGAAATGGGAAACAACCAAAATTAGACCCAAAACTTCCACAAAGATACACTCTCCACACACACACACACGCACACAGACACTGACACAAAGCCACCACAGACACAAAACACAAAAGATATGTTTTTAAGCTCATGAAACAATTCCTACTATATTATTTCCTTTGTTGTAATGTTGTCTATGTTTGTTTGTCTGTACTTAATGTATTGTCTCATCATAACCTTCTCCATGTGTTTCCATCAACATGGTTCTATGAAATCCATATGACGGCTATATGAAGCCAGGCAGTGATTCTCTACAGTGAACCTCCTCCTACATACTGCATTTTTCCATGAGCTCATTACATTGCACAGGTGGATCCTCAGTAACGTAAAGAAAATATTTCTCCTCAATAAGGAGGAAATGAGTCACACCCAAGGGTCAAACTCTATCTGAATGTGAGGTTATAGGTATATTAATTTTCATAGGGGAATTAATAATAGGTGCAGATTATGAACAGTTTCCTCTTTCTAAACCACAACTTGACAATGGAGGAGGTAGTGCAGAGTTTCCATAAGTCAATCGCTTCACCATGGCAACAATCATCAGGAAATTCAAGCTTGAGAACAGGTCTGTACTGCTGTGAACTCTACTCACGCTGTTACTACAGTATTTACAGCACTGTATTCTACTGTATTACATGTACTGTGCATCATCACTATCATTGTTGCAGCGATCTGCTGTGGCTGTGTGTGTGTTGCACACAAGGGCGGCTGTGCTGCCCTGTGCACGCACACCTCTGTGCACGTGTCAGTGACTGTGCCGCTCTGCAGCGTGCTTCAAGGTGAATCAAATCAAATCAATTAAAATTAGCAACAGGCGCACAGTGCTCAAACAATTTTGGAGCTACACACTCAGTTTGGCTGGAAAACTCACCAGAGGCAGAAGCAACTGCTTTAAAGTAAAAAAGCAGATAGATGACTGTGGAAGAGTGATCTCTGCCATTTCCGCATCTAGGTGTTGAGAAACAACATCCTAACATGTCCAAAATTGCATGAGAAGTTTCAGCTCCTTGGAAGTACCTAGAAGAAAATAGATGACAACAAAATAAATCTGAATAAGTTGACACATCAATGTAAGAACAACCTCAAAATACCCTTACTCGTCTCAATGAAGCGCCAGAGAAAAGCCAAAGTCCTGTGCTGTTCTTCAAGGGTGCTGACATCTTAATCAAAATTATCTTGCTCTGGTCAGACAATCTTTTCTAAAATTATCTAGGAAAAAATGGGAATGATTTGCTGGTCAGGCAAATCCAATTCTACTCAGAGTCATTTAAGTGAGATGTTTTGATATGCAGTTATACCATATTAAGAAAAGGTTTACAAATATAAAAGTAGCGATTCATTTACTCTACCTCTGGTGTCATCTCTGTCTCTGAGGCCCTTGGATAAAAATTGGCAACGGCATCTGACCTGGAGCTTAGAAATTCCTGTCTTCGAGAATCCTGTCTCTTTCAGTTTGAGCCGCTTGATCTATATGGAGAACCTTCCAAGAACCTTATAGTAGACAGAATATGGAATTTTTACCTCAGCAGGTGTGAAAAACTTCAGTTAAAAGAAGTACACAGTGTCATACTGTTCATGTGAATTCCAGGAAATGTTTTTCCAGCCAGGTTTTTCCAGGAAAAATGCTGCATCAATACCAAAATAAATAAAAAAGGAAGGGTGTTCTGACTTTATGAATGCACACTAAAAGTTAGTGCGTTATTGCTTCTACAGAGATAATGACGATAACGATGAAGTTGGTGACAGCTGTGAATTTGAATAGAGTGATTAATGTGATTTTGGTGGCTTGATTTGGGATGGGCTTTAATAGGTGCAAAACTTGCTACTTGGCCAAATCAGTCATGTTCAGCCTACCATCATCTGGATGTACAGGATCTCCTGACGGGACCTCCAGCAGGTGTGATGAGCTTGCTGCTGATGGGAATATAGAAAAATTTTAGAATGCAGTACTAGATGTTATGTACATTGAAAGCTATCTGAATGGGAGTGTTGCATTATGTCCACAAATTAAATTTTTTAATCAGCACAACAGGAAATTAAATCATATGTTGGTTATTAGAAGTGTTGCCAAACAAGAAAATTGTCATTCATCCACAAAACTTATCTGGAAAGAACGCCAAACACAAACCCTGAACTGAACCTGTGTCTAGGCTGTCCTCAACCATAGGCACAACCTTTTGTGAGGTCAGTGCGCCTGTCCCACTGGATCCAGTTCTAGCCTCATTCTCACCCTGTGATTGACTTCAAAGAATGCAAATGAGGTTTGGTGGATAGTTAAGTAGCATACTAACGCATACGGACACTTTAACCAGTGCCTTCTGTCAGCAGCATTAGTATACATGCTGTTTATTGCATTGAAAAAGTTAAAAAGGGTCAAAATAATTTTGAGGCTAAAGTGAGATTTGGAGGTCAAATATATGTGGGGTTCATAATGAAAATTGACACGAGTGGACACGGGTTGCCGACGCGAACAAACTGTGGAAAAATAACTCCACCAAAAATTATCCAGGAAAAACAACAATGCAAAGCGGGTTCATGGTCAATGACTATCCCAGCTTAGGTCCTCCGTACTACTTGCCAATCAAACCAGATCAGACCTGTCAGTCAAGGTAACCACGCCCTTACTTATTCCATTTTTTGAAGCTTGATATCTCCTTAATAAAGAATTTTTTTTCAGATGGACCACCAGATCGCCAATAACACTAATGAACTTTATTTAATGACACTAGAGTGACTTCTGAAAAAAAAATATTGACCAAGTATTTCATGATTGAAAATGATGATTTTTGAAGTGAAATCAATTGGATCACCAATCAGAGTTTTTTGGAGCCAGTCCCCAGTGGCAGACGGGTGTATTGCAACCTTTTGCACTTCCGCATGGACTTCATTTTTGAGCTCACTTGTGTCGTCCATCTTTATTTACAGTCCATGGGTTCCACTCAGTGTAAGACCATATGCTGGTGCAGGGGGCCCACATGGGATTTTCTTGGGTTACATGGGCTTACACTGGGCATGGGCTTAGAGTGGGCTTTTAATTGGGTTGGTGTTGGGCCCTACATGGGCATCCCAGAAGAATTTACATGGGCAAGAGATGGGCATCCTACTTGGACAGCACACATGGGTACTAGATGGATCCCATTTGGGTTTGAAACAAGCAGTAAAAAATTGTTTTAAGATAAATGAATAGTTATAAATATGCATTGTTGTGTTATTGATACTTAGGGCATCATCAAAATGTTATGATGGCACCACTTTAATGTAATCTAAACTTAAAAAATTCAGAGATTTTTGCATAGCCTCAACCACAGCCGTAGATTATGGTCCCGTTTACACGAGAACGAAAACAAGTAAAAACGGCAGAATATTTAATCAAAGCGGCCTCTCATTTAGACGAGGACGGTGAAAACAGGGACCGAAAACGCAAGAATTTGAAAACTCCCTCTAGAGTGGAGAAGTTAAAAACGCTCCGCCGTTGCGTTATCATGTAAACACCCAAAACGAAGAAAACTCAGTCACGTGACGTTCCATATGACAAGTCATTGTTGACAACAGCTGATCGTGACAACAGTTGATTGCAGCAACAGATCGGTACTTGCCAAACATGTCTGATTGTTTTAATCCGTTGGACCTTCAAGCTGCTCTGGCAGCTCTGCTTCCCTTATTGTTAACTTGATTACCTGCAGTAGACGTCTCTGGAGTGGGGTCTCGGCACTCTCGGTCCGTTGGCTACTTTGTTCTTCTTCTGGGGTAGATGCTTGGCTCACGCTCGAGGGGCTCAATTCATTTTCTGTGTTGTTGTTGACCTCGGCAGTCTCTATGCCAAAATCTAAAGATGTGGTTGCTGGCGATCCTGACCAAATGCTGTGACACAACTCGAAATAAAGCGCAATCACCCGACCCATGCCCACTCCGTCATTGGGAATCAATAGCCTCCCTGTATTTACCCCGAATAGCTTTGAGCTTTGTGGTAACTTGTTGTTTGGTGAGCTCGGTTGGTGGATGGGGGAAAGCAACAGGTCTCGGGTGTCGGGTACTGCTCCATCATCGTGGTCCATATGTCCTGATATTTAGTTTGGCAGGATTCCCAGTCAATTCCGATTTGTGTTTTTGTTGTTTTATAGTCCAGAGTGGCTCTGAGTAGGAGATCCACTTCTTCATCAGTCCATACAAAG
>OOFC01041401.1:27068-38098 GCA_900323345.1 Pseudochromis fuscus | reverse complement strand
TGTCGTCATAACTTGACTGTGTTCAGTTTCATATAAAAACACAGTCTGAGGTGCACTGACTACAATATATATAGACACTATACTGCAGTGACCTTTGTGTGTGTGTGTGTGTGTGTGTGTGTGTATATATATGTGTGTTTGGGTGGGTGGGGAAGTCCCAGAACAGACAGTAGGTTCATATCCAAATGAGCTTCCACACTGAAATACAGGCCTGTCTCACTCTCATCTTCAAATTCAGGATTCTCCCACTGCTTCTTCACCTCGCTCGGTAAGTAATCTCCACACTAACACACATACATGGTGCGTTTTTCAACATGTGCGATGCAGATTGGAATTAAACTCACGTGTTGTTGCAGTTTCTACTGAGTAATAGATGTAATAACTGAAGGCTCACCGTGAGCTCGTTGTTTCTTTGTGAACATAGTTTACTTCTTTCTTCAGCGACACAAGTCAACAACAAGGTAGCTGATACCAAAAATGAGAAGACTGTAAAATATCGAAACAAGACACTGAAACTCATTCAAGAGGCACGAAGATAGATAAAAACTCAAACATGAATTGATCCAAGTGATGGTTTTGAAGGACAAAGCCTTTCTGCTTTTAGATATTTGTGATGTTTGTAATAATTACAGGCTGTACATTAAAGCTGAAAGGGAGCATGCATAAGACCGTTTGTTGCAGTTACTGAGGTGTGACAGATACACTCAAGAACACATCAGGCTTACAACCCTGTGTGTGAGAGCAGTGGAGGGCGGAGGAGGTTTGGATATGTGCGTTTTTTTCACACTTCGCTGAGTCAGTGCTCGCCCGAGCAAAGAAAACTGTGTTTGAGAACAAAAGACATGATGGACTCAGACGAGCTGCAGCCGGACTGGGATGTTGCTGATGGCTCTTTGTCTGCGATTTACCAGAGTGTGTACAGAGTGTGTACAGAGTGTGTACATGTTTTGTAAAGTTTGCTCTAAAACTGACAAACAGCAACAGAACGCTGCTTCTGACAGACAAGACATTTCTCACTGAAGTTTTTCCCTAACATCCAGTATTCCCCAAATATGTCAGACTGATTCAAGTCCAGAGCGAGCAGTCCACAACTGTCAAACATCACCACAGCTCACACTTACTTCTCACATCTGACACAGTTAAAATATCACTTTTGTATCAGCAGAGAGTAGCAGACCATCCTACAAAGATTTAAAGAAATTCCTCTGGCTGGATTAAATAACATGCAGCAACAGCAAAAAACAGCTTTGCTATAAAGACAGGATACTTCTATTATAAAGTAAATGCAATAGTATAGTATGGTATAGTTTTACAGTATTTAATTGAGTACTGTAGTATAAATGCAGTCCAGTAAAATAGCATATTATATAAGTAGTATATCATACCACAGCTTAAAATGGTGCACTATAGTACTGTAAAATATTGTAAATACAGTATCACCTATCACAGTATACTCTACCATAGTATTATAAAATATTGTTTAGTATAGTACATTACACTAAGACTTAGTATAATGTAATATAATATACAATAGCACTGTAAAATGAAGTATAGTGCAGTATAGTATGATATAATATAGTGAAGCATAGCACAAAGTGGTATAATACAGCAGAAATGTATAGTGTAGTATGGTGTAGTACAGTATTGTAAACACCGTACTAAAGCACAGTACAATGCTATATTGCGTAGTATGGTATAGTATAGTACAGTGCAGTATGGTGTAGTATAAAGTTGTATACTTAATTATGGAATAGTATACTATGGAATGGTAATTAATACTTGAGTACATATAATAAAGTATAGTGCAGTAGAGTGCAATATAGCCTACTATAACAGTAAATTATATAGTATAGTACAGTACAGTATAGAATGGTGGAGTATAGTGGGGTGCAGAATAGTGCAGTATAAAGTTGTACAGTACAGTATACTTCAGAATGCAACAGTGTAGGATGGCATAGAAATTAACAGTATAGTAAAGTACATATAATATAGTAGAGTACAGCATTATATAGTATAGTACAGAGTTATAACATTTAGTGCAGTGCACAGTTGTATGCTGTAGTTAATGGGTAATAATGTAATTATCTGGATATAAAAAGAAGTAAATAACCTCCTGCACCAAGCTGTGATGTTAACACCATGCTAACTTTCATGTCGTCCATTAACCTTTATTTAAACAACATAAAAACTCTTGAGACTTCAAATCTCTTTTGAGACAGTGTCCAGGCCAAACAGAGTGCGGCTCAAACAGTTAAAGCACCACAGTTACAACACACAAAGAAATAAATAAGTGCATATTCTCAAAAGCATTTTGGACATTTCATCTATGGGATGTGCAAAAGTCTGGGGGCCACTGTACTTTCTCCACTCCACTTGTAAAACATAAATGATGCACTCGTTAGGCCATGATTGACTCTTTATAGTTTGTAAGCTGATGACAAATCCTGAGCTTAATTTGTTTTCACCATCCTACTCATACCGTCTCACTACGTGTGCATAATAAATTATAATTTACATACCCATAGTTACTCATATACTCCAGCTGTTTCCTTTACAGTTGTATCCCTGCTTGTGTGTGTGTGTGTGTGTTTGTTTTAGTGTGAGTGTTATCAGGGCTGATGAAGAAAAACTGCAATGACAATGAGTACTTCGACAGCTTGGTCAGACGCTGCCTGCAGTGTACCACGGACTGTCGGAACACATATATACACCCCAGATGCACCAGTTACTGCGGTGAGTACACACACACACACACACAAACACACACACACACACAGACACACACACACACACACACACACACACACACACACACACACACACACACACACACACACACACACACACACACACACACACACACACACACACACACACACACACACACACACACACACAGAGACAGACACACACACACACACACACACACACACACCCCAAAGTTGTAAATAGGACACTGAAAAGCCAAACTTGAATTAAAATTAAAAACTACAGCAGGGTTCCCACCATTTAAAACCATTTAAAAATAAATAAATAAATAAATAAATCATTTTCAGGACAGTTTGAGACTGGTGGTATAATCAACAGAAATCATAACCTCAGAACATTTGAGTTTTCTGGAAATCTTTATCTTTATTCTTCATAATTTGAAGACTTTCATTTTTGTAAATTTGCAATTTTATTTTATTTATTTACTGTAAATTTATATATATTTATATATATTACAAATTATTTGCTTGTAAATTTGTGGCTTAAATTTGAGTGAACAGAATATTGGAGTTATTTCTCATCAATTGTAATCCTGTAGTACTGTTTGTTATACAAAAACTATACCATGGTGTAGTACATCATAAAAGCTACAGAGATCTCACAACCACTCAGCCAAAGACAACAATGTCAAAATCCCTTCCCAGTGGTTTTCAGGATGTTTTACAGGATTCCTGGAAACTCTGTTTGACCATATGTTCATTTGGTTTCTGCCCTCCTCTGTCAGAGTCTGCAAAGTGTAAGGTTCGACCCGGGTACTTGTACGACGCGCTGCTGAAAAAATGCATCAGCTGTGCAGAGCTCTGTGGCAGACACCCACCACAGTGCTCCCAGTACTGCTCCAGTGAGTGACTGCTCTGTACTGATAAGAAACTTAATAATTTGGTGACGTAACTCTGTGAACAAAGTTTTCTACAAGTAGTCCTTCAAAAGCTAAATCTTTTCATCCCACATTACTCTTTCCCCGCCTCCCAGCTCTGCCTCCTCCTATGACCACCAAACTGTCGGAGTCTGCAAAGTGTAAGGTTCGGCCCGGGCACTTCTACGACGCGCTGCTGAAAAACTGCATCAGCTGTGCAGACCTCTGTGGCAGACACCCGCCACAGTGCTCCCAGTACTGCTCCAGTGAGTAACTGCTGTGAACAATGTTTTCTACAAGTAGTCGGTCAAAAGCTGAATCTTTCCATCCCACATGGGGCGGCTGTGGCTCAGCTGGTGGAGTGAGTCGCCTTTGAATCGTAAGATTGTGGGCTCGATCCCTGGCTCCTCCTGTCCACATGTCGAAGTGTCCTTGGGCAAGACACTTAACCCTAAGTTGCTCCCAATGGTGGCTAGCGCCTTGCATGGCAGCTCTGTAGCCATTGGTGTGTGAGTGTGTGTGTGAATGGGTGAATGAGTTGCCTTGTGAAGCGCTTTGGGATGTAGCGTAGGTCATGAAAGCGCTATATAAATGTACTCCATTTACCATTTACCATTACTCTTTCCCCGCCTCTCAGCTCCGCCTCCTCCCATGACCACCAAACTGTCGGAGTCTGCAAAGTGTAAGGTCCGGCCCGGGCACTTCTACGACGCGCTGTTGAAAAACTGCCTCAGCTGTACAGACCTCTGTGGCAGACACCCACCACAGTGCTCCCAGTACTGCTCCAGTGAGTAACTGCTGTGAACAATGTTTTCTACAAGTAGTCGGTCAAATGCTGAATCTTTCCATCCCACATTATTCTCTCAGCTCCGCCTCCTCCCATGACCACCAAACTGCTCCTGACTGAAGTTGCTTCACACGCCTCGCACCCCAGAGGCCCCATGGTGGTGGGAGAATCCGCGATCCTGCTCTATTCCCTCCTGGCCGTGTGCATGGTGCTGCTGCTGACGAGCTTGTCCCTGACTCTGGGGGTCTTACTGAGGGGATGCAAGGCCAAAACCTCTGACCCAGGACCCACAGAGGAGGCCGGCAATCGGAGGCAGAAGCGTGAAGTCCAGCCGGGCCAGGAGGTCGGCTTTCCAGGTTGTCAGCTGGCGGACAACTCCAAAGGTTGGTGTGGTATCGATACCACCAAACATCAGTTTTATAACTGAAGGCACCTTCTGTTGGAAGAAATATTTCTTGGTATCTGTCGTAACGTGCTCCGACCTCCCTCTCTATTTACAGGGTTTCCAACAAGTCCAGGTTGTCCTACTGCCCGAGAGCCCTCAGAAGACTCCCTCCCCACAGAGACCTGCGTGTGTGTCCATTGTTTCCCCGATCTGAAAGCACTGGGTCAGGGCATCGACAGGTCACCGAGATCTCCATACTCCTACCAGCCAGCCATCCTGCACAGAGCCCAGATCCAGAACGGGGGTCACCTCTGGACTGCAGAGAACCTCCACACCCCAGGCCTGCAGGTCCAGGAGGAGGCAGCAGTGGGGAAGTCCACCGTCTCTCTCACACGAAACCAATGGATGCATGACGAATAAAATGTGTCCCTGCTAAGGGTGGGCGATATGGGCCAAAAAAAAAAAAATCTTGATAATTTAAAAAAAAAATTTAAATAACGATATCTGACAATATCTTGTAATTTCTTTACAAAAAAATGCTGTTATAGTTCTTCTTGCTTACCAGGACACCTATGGATGGACACAATGTTTCAGATCAAAAGCTCTTGTTTATTTTCCTTAAATGCGGGCATTCAAGTGACTCCCAGTTAAACTTCAGTGTTAAATGGGTAAACATTTAGATTCTCTCTCCTCTGAGGTAAATTGTGGAGCATACAAGCATTATCATCTTTCGTGTGTCTCGTTCGCAAGTGGTAGAACAGTGTTATAGTAACGTATGTCTGTCTGTGAATGGCTGTGTACGTACATGTGGGTGAGCGAGAGGGCGGTAGCGAAAGGTGCGTTCATTGAGTCCAGCCTGAGTTGGGTCTGAATCGGGTGTGAGTCTTATCATGTCAGAGTGAGTTTGGTTATACCAGCATTTAGTGCTGTTTATGGACTGTTGGGCTTGGTGTGGCTGATAATAAAGACAACTTCCTGCAGATACAGTTGGACTCCCTGTGTCAGCTTCCCTCTGCTGCTGCCCAGTACCAGGTGAAGGGAGTTAGCCCTGGAGCTAACGGTAGCTTCGCCCTGACTACTGTCGGGGCGCCGAAACAGGGTTAACAAAGATTTGTCGTTGGGCTGCTTTTCGCAGTGACAGTTTTTCAGCCTATCTTGTAAATAACGTTATTTTGACCGACGTCAGTCCGGTTCAAACCAAACCATTTCTAGGCTGGTGAGGTAGAGCCACCAGCAAGTCCTGTTACCACCACCAAGTCATTGTCCTGCATATTTCCTCCATGCGGGACTATCATCCATGTGTTTTGATTCTGCCGACACCGCTTGTGGGAGATGACACTATCGCCACATGACTGAATCCTGCATGCTGATTGGCCCCTGAGGCACAAATTCAGGAAATGAGGACTTTTATGCACCTCCGTCTTCGTAAACTTCTTTCGTTTGTTTTATTTTTGAGATGATAATAATAAATACTCGATTATGCAAAACTGCAGATCATCAAACCAATGTTTACGATATATATCGCCCACTTCTAGTCCCAGCATATGATATACTGCTGTAGATACTGTCTCAACTACATCTTTGTAACTACTCAGCTTGAAAAACTACACAGTGGTACTATAAGCCTCTCCTTTGTAATAGCATGAAGACAAAGTTGTTTTGTTGTTGATTGTTGTTGTTTATATTTGGTGAACCTTTGCTCCTGCAGTATAGGAAGTATTATGGAGTATATATTCACATGAAAGGATCCTAAGCTGACTCAGGAGTAGACAAGGTCATCTGAGCGTGAAAGGTCCACGTTGAGGTGGTCACACGAAGCACTGGCAAAGACTGACTGATACTTCATACTGAACATGTTTCTGACTTCCTGTTTCTGTTTCCTGACAACGTGAATGTAATTAAACTTTTAAACCACCATCTTTTAACTCACATTGTAATGTCTATAATGGGTGAATACAGATTCTGTGGAGTTTAGATAAACTGCCAGTTGCATTAAAATAGAAAACACTCAGAGACCACAAACTTTCTCCTAGGCATAATCCAACCCTGATCACCACCACATTATCTCACATCACAGACAATATCATCCTATGTGTGTTTCATTTTTTTTAACAAGATCTATCAAGATGTGCCAGTTATGATATTTACCCTAAAACACTAAACATTTCAGTGTTTTCAGTTTGTACCATAGACTATATAGGAGTAGGAATGGACGAAGCACCTTCCAAGTGTAAATGCAATACCCCACACGTCCACTAGATGCTGGCTCAAAAAAAACAAACAAAGACAGCTCTGGTCTCCAATGATTTACAGGTGGTTTGGAGGCTCATTCACCACTGAACTTCGACTCTCACACACACTGGGCAGCCACCACAGGTTCATGGTCAGACCCCACCTCCTCACTCCTCCCTTCATGTCCAAATATGGTCACGTCTTGGATGTTAAAATACCAAACTCCTGGTCTCAAAATGTTGGTCCACACACCAACAGGTGACATCACGTCAGCATCGTCCACTCTACATACAGTCTATAGTTTGTGCCTTCTTTCTTCTTTTCCACATCACAACTGTAGAGGTGGTGTTTTGCTGCCCCCTACTGGTTTCTAATTTTTAATCAAATGTAATCAGACAGAATCTCTGTTCAGTAGTTTTTCCGTAATCTTTCTAACAAAGAAACCAAGGCCGTTTCTCAATTCAAAGTACGCAAACTCGTACTCTTGTACTTGGTGAGAATGTACCTGCAAGTCGGACTCTGAAGTACGGACTTGCGGGAAGGCGAGAACGCACCGAGGCTAAAGTGCAACTGGAACGCCAGCGTACTTGTTGATGTCACATCTCCACTCGCTGTTGTGAAATGCATTATGGGTTATGTGGCTTCTCCAAGTCCACACAAGTCTGGTCTGATGCAGGCTCGATAATGAAGGAGGAGTGGGAACACATGGGGGTATTTCATGCATTCTCGGGCAGATGTGTACTTTGAATTGAAACAGTACTCGGTCTCCGACTGATGACATTTCACAAGTACGCGAGAAGTACGGACAAGTATGGATATTGAACAAACGGCCCAAGAAACTAAGCAATGTGGGTGAAACCCTGGCAGAAGTAGGATGGCTGTGGTAAAGATACACTTACAAACATTTGATTACAAACTGCCAGCTCATCACACCACATTCATTCATATGAAAACACTTCTTTGAGTTTACCTCTTCCACCATAACAAGTGAAACACACTGTGCGTAAAAATATAGATTTAAACTTCAACAAATGGAGTAATATAATAGGCTGTGAGAAAAGTACTTGATCTAAACTGTAGGGAAAAAACACAGCAGGGGAGGTCAAAGCAACACACAGGGCATTAGGAAATTATACCTTGTGGTAGAAGTGTAGTGAGAATCTCAGTGGTGACGAATCTACCACCTGCAGATATAAACATCAGTTCTCCTTAAAGAAAATAATAATAAATAAATCAGGAAAGTGGAAAGCATGAGCCTACTATAGGTCATCATTGTAACTGATTCTGAATCTTTCTGTACATTTTCTTCCTAACTCCACAAGGTGAAATTAAAAAACAAGTACTAGTGTAGTGTTATTACGCTTGTTTGAGCTTCACTGTGTAGAGGACGCAGCACAATGCCCGGTTGGGAATCAGGCTATGGACGAACAAAAGTGTGATCTGCAGCCTGAAACAACAACTACTTTCATATTCAGAGACTATGAATTTTTCAACAAGGGAGAGGGAATACATGTAATTGTTCTTAACTTCTCAGACATGAATTAATATGCAAAGCGGAGGATTTGTGCAAGTCTTAAAACATGCCCGCAGGGAGGAGGAGGAGGAGGAGGAGGAGGAGGAGGAAGAGGCCCTGTTCAAAATCATCCTCCGTGCTTTTGTATTTACTTTAATCTTAAGCAAGTTTTGTTGGACCGTGGAGAATTAATTGGGAACATAGCACCAAGTACTGTTGCTATGGTTACCTGCAATTTGACTTTTTTTTTTTTTTTACCTCTTTCAATTAGCATGATCACATTCAATGCAAATAGTAGCACCATAAATAAGGCATTATTGTGCAGTAAGACTTTTTAAATTGTCATTCAGATAACGTCAGAACAAGACGTTGGTTACAAGTGTTGTAGGAAACAAAAGAATAAATAAAATCGAGAATATAGATTAACAAATGTCTAAAAATACAAGTGTATTGCCTTCGTCTTTTCCAGGATTGTGTTTGTAAACTTGTATTTAGATGTGTAAAAATGTATTGCATGTTTCTATAGATTTACTGCACAGTGGTATTTTTGCCTTGCATACAAGTAACGGTGCAGTCAAGGGGACAGTCCAATGTGTATGTATGTAAGTAGTTGGGGGTCGGGGGGGTGGTGGTTACCATGCAGCCCAGTGGCCTGGAGGAGCTGTCTTTGAATCTGGTTGTTCTGCTCTGAGTGAACGGCTGTAATAACCATAGACTGTGTATATAACTGGACGAAGCAAGTGTGACGTCACCCGTTGGTTTGTGAACTCCCGTTTCGAAGCCCTTAAAATGGATTTTGGACGTCGCCATGTTGGATTTTTGGAGCCAGAAGTTGACCATATTTGGAAATGAAGGGAGGAGTGAGGAGGCGGGACACCAGGACGCTGCCTGACTTCCTCCGGTCTGTGACGCCCACCTGCTGCAGCTTAACTCCCGTCAACTTCATGCTAATGAAGTTAGCTTTTATCTGTAAAGGTTAACTGAGGTAAGTTAATGTAACTGATTACATACGTATAACATAGTGTGGGTTACATGTGACGATACCATATATTGTATATATTTTCTGTTCAGTATATATTAATTTTATATACAGATACACACGTGGCCGTGAAATGCTAAAGTGTTGTCAGTTAATGTTAGCAAACTGAACAACAACAATGCTAAGCGGGTTCACAGTGAATGACCATCCTAGCTTTGCTCCACCATACTACTTGTACTTGTACTAATTGTTCAATTTTTTGAAGCTTAATATCTCCTTAATAAAGAATGTTTTTTCAGTTGGACCACCAAATCACTAATAAGATGAATTAACTTTAATTAATGACATTAGAATGACTTCTGAAAAAAAAATTATTGACTGATTATTTCATGATTGAAAATGATGATTTTTGAATTGAAGTCAGTTGGACCCAGAGTTTTCTGGAGCCAGTCCCCAGCGGCAGACGGGTGCATTGCAACTTTTTGCACTGTGTCGTCCATCTTTATTTACAGTCTATGGTCTGGATTTAGTTTTCAAGCAGACAATGACCCTAAACGTTCTTCTAACTATTGCCACAGGGGGAATCTGCTGGAAGATTAAAAATGACTGACCCCATCAAAGTCCAGACCTCTTTTCTCCAGGTACTCCAGGTTCCTCCCACAGTCCAACGCATGATGTCTCTCGCTCATTGCCTGTGGGGATAGGCTGCAGCCTCCCGCGACCTGATTGGACAAGCGGGTAGAGAAGATATACGGATGGAAACACTGCAGCAGGCTAGGGAAGTAGGTGCTCACTGAAAACTTATTTGAGTCACTTTCACAGAGCTCCACAGGATCCTTGCATAATGTCAACGCCATTTTCACTGAGAACCAATTAGTCAGTAGGTGGGGCAGGTTGCTAGGACAAGTTACCATGGCGATATGCCTTGGTGAAAAGTATACTCTCTTTGTGATACAGAAGAAGCAGAACTACAGCTGAAGTTACTTTACTGACCTCAAAGCTCTGGACCTGAGTGTACAGAAACATCCTGAGTTTTGTCAGGTTACCGTACTTTCTGGACTCTTGAGCGCACCTGAAAATAAGCCACACCCACTAAGAAACAAATTTTGTACATATATAAGCCACACCTGTCTATAAGCACATATGTCCACATTGTAACATGGGATATTTACACAGACAAATCTTTTTTTACCTTTGAATTAAATGTATGCCTTTTTCTGAACAGTGCTTGTAACATGGCTGGTTACACAGTAGCCTACCAGAAAAGTCATGGATCACTACCTTCACCTTCCTCCTACACTAAAACCATTGATGCAGAGCTTACATGCAGCAGCTTGATTTCCTTATTCAACACCCAGATTGATCGCCTTTAACTTGAAAGCTGCATCATATGCATTTCTTCCTGTGTTTTCCATGATGAGGGTGTGTGCATGAAGTGCAAAATGACTGATCTGAAGAATTTAGTGTGAGTGTGTTTGATTTCATTTAAACAGTTTCATTGGTCCACTG
>OOFC01041387.1:0-11386 GCA_900323345.1 Pseudochromis fuscus | reverse complement strand
TAGGTAGCTGGTTCACAACAACCGGCCGCTAGCAAGCTAGCTGCTGTTAACAAACTACTGTTACCCTGTTACTATCAGTCCATGAAAACAATATTTTTTTCAGCGGATATTCTAGTTACAACATAATTGAGTTAACAAAGCAGTGTTGCATTGCTACATGTGGTATTTATTCAGTTTTGGGAATTTACGATGTCCTTCCTAGTTGCATATGACGGAGCAGCACCCTCGCTGTAATAATGTTTAAATTAAGGAGTTATCGTGTGCATACAAGTGCTGTTCCTCGTTTTACAAGTTTACACTGAGATCCAGAGACAAAATCATATTTTCATGAATTACTTTACTCTTCTACTATCGCTAGCTGTGTTTCTTCCATTGCTCCCCAAGCTCCTGGCGTGTCGCCAATGAAAAGAACGATCATGGACAGTGAGCCAATCACAAGTTGGGATGTATGAAACTGTGAGTAATGTTTCATACGATTGGCGGAGCCTGCGGAGATGTTTTTAATTCTGCTCTAATTAATATTACAGTGATTTTATCGTTGTCGTGCATTAAAAGTGACGAGCCTGTTTTGAAAATCTACAGGGTAAAAAGTACAGATACTTGCATTAAAATGTAGCAGATACAAGTAAAAAGTACTCAGAAAAATAAATACTCAGTAAAGTACAGATACAAAAAAATGTACTTCGTTACAGTACTTCGTTACTTGTACGTCGTTACTTCCCATCTCTGCTCTTTGAGTAGGTCAGATATGCAGAGCGAAGAGTGTAACAGGCTGAAGATTCTGTCTCCAACTTTGTCAGACTTGAAAACTATAAGTGGTGCAGCTCTGACCCGGATCCATAATAAATATACAACAAAGAAGACGTCATATCAAATAGTAAATACAAATATACCTCGGAGAAGCAGTTTTAATATGTTTTACAGCAGCTTTGCACCAAAAAAAGATACTGTAAATCTATGGAAATATCTGCTCTGTTTTCTGTATTACATTATGAAAACATTTCATTTACAATCACACTGATAAGGTTGAGAAAGAACCTTCAACACAGGGGACTGTTGTGACCTTGATAAGACTTTCAAAACTTTTCAACAACCCACTTTCATTTTAATTCTGGGGACAGTTTTTCTTCATCAGCAGCATTAAATGAGGTTTATTGAAAGCCATTAGAATTCCTGATGAACACACACATCACCACATCACACCATTAAACCATTAAGCCACTCCAAACAATCATTATTCTTTGTCACAGAGCAAACACAGGGCAGTGCTAAGAAGACATACTAACACTTCACACCCTGTGATCTATTATGCAAAGATAAAAAACAAATGAACTATTTTATGTGATATCAAAAATATATTTTAAAACATTTTCACCTTCAGTGCACCTGAGTTGCACAATCTATGGTTTATGACTAAGGAAAACTAAAGGAAACTAAATTCTCTCATCAACCAGAAAAACAAATTAGATGATGGTTTAAAGCAGACTTCATCTGGCCCGCAGCCTCTGTCATAAAATCAATAACGTCTGGCCCGCACATAGACTTAATACATTGGGCAGCAGTACTGTTACCAGCATATGAAGTAGCTTACACACTAAATGATGTTCCTCATTTACCCACTAGAGGGCAGCAGCACTCTGCGTGACATCATCCCGTGTGACCCTTTGCCCCCAATTTTCTAAAATGGCGACAATCAACAAAAACAGTAAAGTTGACTGCGAGGGCCGACGCTTCAAGGATAGGTGGAAATTAGACTATTTCTTCACTGAAATAAGCAACAACTGTGTCTGCCTCATTTGCAAAGAGACAGTGGCTGTTTTTAAAGAGCTCAGTGTCAAGCGACATGTGCGACAAGATCACAGGGAAGCAACGCAGCAAGAAACTGAAGCAACTTGAAGCTAGTTTAATCTCACAGCAGCAATATTTTGCAAGAGCCCGAGAGTCATAGGGTGAGAAGCTCGGTCATCCAGGAGGAGCTCGGAGTAGAGCCGCTGCTCTAGTGCCTCCTGGGTGAGGTGTTCAGGGCATGTCCCACCAGTAGGAGACCCCGGGGAAGACCCAGGACACGCTGGAGGGGCTATGTCTCTCGGCTGGCCTGGGAGCGCCTCGGGATCCCCCGGGAAGAGCTGGACAAAGTGGCCAGGAGAGGGAAGTCTGGGCTTCACTGCTGAAGCTACTGCCCCTGCGACCCGACCTCGGATAAACGGTAGAAGATGGATGGATGGAGCCCGAGACTCAAAGGAGAACGCTACAAAGGCTAGTAACAAGGTAGCAGTGCTGATCACAAAGCATGGCAAACCTTTCACTGAAGGTGAATTTATCAAAGACTGCGTGATGACTATGGTGAAGAAAATCTGTCCTGATGTGTCATCAGACATCAAAAGACAATCGGGAGCCAGAGGAAAGGAGTTTGACTTTTTTTTAGCTAGCTTGCGACGAAAGCACAGACGCCTCTGACACTGCTCAGTTCCTTATTTTTTTGAGAGGAGTGGACAACGAAATGAACTTTACTGAAGAACTACTTGACCTTCAGAGCCTGAAAAACCAAACGAGAGAAACAGACTTATTCTCTTCTGTTTGCGCTGCCGTGGATGACACGAAACTCCCGTGGAATAAAATTTCTGGGATTATTACAGATGGCGCACCATCCATGACTGGCAAACGAAGTGGATTAGCAACACTAATCAGTAACAAAGTAAGTGAAGAAGGGGCTAAAGCTGTAAAACTCCTTTGCATCATTCATCAGCAAGTTCTGTGTGCCAAACATCTCCAATACGAACATGTTATGAAACCGGTGATAAAGGCTATTAACTATATCCGCTCCAGAGCACTATGCCACCGTCAGTTCCAACAGTTTCTAAGCGAGATTCATGGGGAATATGGAGATGTTGTCTATCACACTGATGTGAGATGGCTCAGTCGGGGTTCTGCACTGACGCACTTCTACTCTCTTAGGCAGGAAATCAATGAGTTTTGGGCTGAAAAGGGACAACCTTTGTGAGAACCAAGTGACCCTATGTGGCTGACTGGGTTTTCTAGTTGACATTACAAAGCACCTGAATGTCCTCAACACCAGTCTCCAGGGACCAGACGCAGTCATAAGTCGACTATATTCACACATCAAAGTCTTTGGAACCAAGCTGCAACTGTTTGAAAGACACCTGTCGCAGACTTTTCAGCGCTGCAAGAAATCATGACCAGATTCCCACAGAGCAATGTCAGTGCACAAACCGAAGAGGTAGGCATCAGATATTTCATCTCTGGCTGCAGAGTTCAGACAACGCTTTCAGGATTTTGCAGCTATCGAGAAGGAGATGGCTTTGTTTTCCTCACCTTCCACCGTGGACACAGATGATGTACCAGACCATTTGTAGCTGGAGCTCATTGAGCTGCAGTGTGATGCAAAGAGCCGCAGTCGGCACCAGCAGCTTTCTCTCGCCAACTTTTACCGACAGCTGGATAAGGGCACGTTTTGAGAGATTCGAGCATTTGCTAAGAAAATTCTGAGCTTGTTTGGGTCGACGTATTTGTGTGAGAAGACAGTTTTGGTTATGAACTTAAATAAGAGCCATGTGAGAACACGGGTAACATACTCTCACCTGCGAGACATCTTGCGCATCAATGCCACTGCCTTTGAGCCTGACCTGACCTTTGTGCTGCAGTCCAGATCTCAGTATCACCCGTCACATGAATGCAGGCAAGTCATTTGTCATTTACAATAAGTCTCTGATTAAATTTTGTTTTGTTAGGATCAAAATGAGTCATAAATACAGACAAGTTATCAGTTTTCACTCCAGAATAAACTTTTAAAAGTTCAATCAACAGTTATAGTTACTGATATGTCATATTTCAAATGAGCCAAAGCGGACCACAAGAAGAGGCTAGAGTCCCACCTCGCCAGCAATAGACCACGGGAGATGTGGTGGGGTCTACAGAGCATCACCAACTACAGAGGCTCTGATGTAACACCAGGGGACCTGAGTGTGTCGCTGGTAGAGGAACTGAACTGCTTCTTTGCCCGCTTTGACTCACCTCAAAAGGTTGTTGAAATTAAGATTAAAAAAAGCAAATGTGAAACACAGAATGGCTTGCTAAAATTTGTTTAAATATATTGTTCTATGTAAAGAACGTCAGTCAAGGTCGGCCCCCCACATTTTTAACACACCAAATCTGGTCCCCTTTGCAAAAAGTTTGGACAGCCCTGGTTTAAAGTCTTGATTTGTCCTGGTAGTATAGGACATGAGTGTTAGCTAATTGTCTCGTACTTGACGTCTTGTGCTTATGTGGGTCAGGGTTGTTGGGGGGTGACAGGACTCTCCCAAGCCACATCCACCAGCTCTCAGGAATCCTGAGGCATTCCTCTCATGGGAACAACTCCAAATTACTGCCGGCTACGTGGACCAGACTTGTGCTCCTTCGGTACAGGGACTGAATGGTCGCAACCAAGGGGTCATCCACCTTACACTTCCAGACCACCCCCCACAGGATACCCCTGGAGACATGGTCGTAGGCCTGCTCTAAATCTACAAACATATGTGGACTGGTTGGGCAAACTCCCCTGCCCCCTCCAGAACCCTAGCAGGGGTAAAGGGCTGGTCCATGGTTCCACGCCCGGCCCAAAAACCACCCTGCTCCTCCTCAATCTGAGGTTCAAGTACTGACCATACCCTCCTCTCCAGTACCCTGGTGTAGGCCTTACTGGGGAGGCTGAGGAGTGTGGTGTCCTTGTAATTGAACATATCCTCTGATCCCCTTTATTAAAGCTGGGGACCACCACCCTCATTTGCCACACAAAAAGCATCACCCCCGTTGTGCACACAGTGTTGCAGAGTTGAGATACCTTGCGATATCCAGGGTGGATCTCATTGGCACCTGGGACTCTGCCACCACGGAGTAGTTTCACTACTCCACTTCTTATTAAGAAATACTAGCAGAATCCCTGACTAACATGCTTCCCGTTAATGTGGTATTTTAAGCTGGAAGTGCTTCAGTGAAAAGAAAACTCCTTCCTGCAGAGTGTATATAATACTTTGTCAACTCTTCTGTGAGGGCCAATGTGCTGTTTCACATAAATAAAACAAAAAGCAAAAAAAAAAAAAACAGGCAGTAGAACCACCTGATAAAAAAAGAAGCCAGACAACACAATTGCGTATGCATGACGGCAACTGTACTTGGACAAACTGCCACTTGTTCTTCTTCTCTTTGTTTTACAGAGGTTGGAACTTTGTTGCTCATTACTGCCACCTAGCTAATCCTCCAGAAAAACACTACTCTGTGATCAAATGCTGCTTCGATTCAAAGCCTTTTTGCCTTTTTTAGGATTTTTCCTAATCGAGTTATTCAAGTTACTCGAGGAATCATTTCAGCCCTGCTTACATTCAGATTATCTTTTGTACAAAGCACTTGTTGAGTTGACTTTCATAGATTGGACTTGTGCTACACATCCTACACAATGTCTTTTTGACACCTGACTGCACACAGCCTAGACCAGGGTGATTCAACTAAAACTCAAAAAGGTCCAGTCAGAGAAGATATATTCAAGTAAAGGTCAGGAACATCATATCGAACCTGCGTTAGTGTACTATGCCTAAATAGTTCTATCAATGTTACAATGTAATAACTGAGAAATACACATTTTATTTATATTTTTTACAATATTTTTCACTCAACATTGGGGAACACAGTGTCTGAAAGAACCACCATTAGAACTTTGCCTCAAACATTCAGAAAACAGTGAATTACTAATAGAAATTGTCTTAAAATAAAGTGTTTAACTATAACATGAAGTTGAACGTTTACTCATTTTTTTCTCTGTCTCACATTTTCAAGGAACAATCTCAAACATGTTTACAGTAAAAATCCTAACTGAACACTGTGTTTCCCTCTTATGATCCACTCACTGCTTCTCAGTGAGCAGACTGAGCTGTAGCTTTTCCTGCCAGGACTTTGAATCTGGGCCTGAATGATGTCAGAGTCCTTCTCTGGCACATGTGGAGATGCTCAGTGGTAAACCTGGAACCATATTTTGTCTTTATGATGATCAAATATCCTCCACAACCCTGTAGGTAGCAACCTCAGCTAAACACTTTTAATGTTACCAATAGCTGTTTATCCTGCCACTGGAGCGCTGCGTACACAGTGTGTCTCTAACATGTACACCTTGTGCAACAAGTACAGTAAAGAAGAAGGACTGTATCCCCTGGGTTCACGTGGCCACACTATTACTGAAAAGTCTTGTCCTGCAGAAGCTGCCTGTAGTTTACACAGTGTGTCTCTACTGGTGTCTGCCTGACTCCAAGAGCACTTTACAAAGCAGCTGTTGCAAACCTGAACATCTTCATGTTGCTATGGGCAACAAATAAGCCTCTGTGGGGGGAGTGGGTGGTGGGGGGGTGTTAAGTGCTCTCAGTCTGTCGCCTGCAGGGCCAGCACATGAGGAAATGATATACAGAGCTCAACAGAGCCAGAAAGCCTGCAGCTGCTGTTTGTTCACTGAGCACCGACCGAGGACAGTTTCTGTTGGTGAAAACAGAAAGTCATTTTTTTGTTGTGTTGGCTACAACACAAAAGAAACAATAGATAAGTGATTGTTGTATTTTCTACTGATTTAAATTCCAAAGACTGAACATGATGAGTGTTGAAGAAATCTCACTTTGTTTTTAGTTTGTTTTGTTTATAGTTCGGGGACAAGTTAAGTAGAGGTCAAATAATTTAACTAATGATATCTTTCCTAGTAGTTTTACACATATTTATATTTTCCAGAATTGGAATCATTCTATTAAATGTATTGACCTGTGTTTCTTCCCTGCTTGTTTTTGGGATCAGGATTTTATTTGTCCATATCGATCTCAGCCATCGTTAGAGACCCTGCTTATAACTGAACACTGGCTTTGATTTGAGGAAATACAGTAATAAGAATACTATAAATGATAAAAATGGAATTCAAATCTCATATTAAGCAACTGTAGAATAATACATGTAAAAAATACAATAATTATTCATTTTCCTAAACAGAAGTTAAGTGTGTGTCAGAGCTTCTGAGTGTGTGATCAGGTAAGAAAACTGTGAAGGGCACAATCTTCACAAGAACTGGGTCATTTAACAGCAGCTGGTGAATGAGGTTATTTAAGATTAAATCAAGTCAGGAGAATATTTGCAGCAACTATTTAAACATTTACCTCCTATGAGGAGATGATGATACAGCAGTGTATCATCATATGTGGCCTCGAGATCATTTTAATTCGACGCCATTAAAGGTGTGTGTGTGTGTGTGTGTGTGTGTGTGTGTGATATGCTGTGTGCTGTTCCGCTTGTTTTTTCTTTCGTCACAGTTTGTTTTCTCTTTATAATGAATCAGTTTTTGATTTGTGGCAACATAAAGTCCATGTGACACTGCTGAGGAATTTTAATGGTTCTTTCTTTTCAGTCCTGATGTGTATGAGCTAAATGTTCCTTCAAACGACAAAAATCTTTAATATCTCCATCATCTCCAGTCTCACTGTTGCCCATGTTTTCCTATTTGATACTCGAATACACACCATGTCAGATCTTTAATCAACTTTCACTTTCAAGAGCTAATTTTTGAAAATGATGGTGCAAGTATTGGATTTCCACCGTGACAATCGATATAGATGGTCTTTTCACAGGTTCCAAGCACGGGCACATATTGAACAGTGGTCATTTATCAAGTGCACATTGACAAGGTAAAAGACAGGGTTCAGCCACATTGATATTCTGCAATACTGTGTAACGGCTGAAGCTATTTAGGAGTTAGTTATAACTGACGTGCACAGTGCAGACAGGTCTGTATTTAGCATAGAAATGATCCATCTCTGTGAATCAGATTAAAAGTATTCACTCTGTGCTCATGTGTTCATTATATCATTTAAGTGACACCAGAGAAAGAAACTGTGGAGAGTTGAGATTACTGCTGAACACTCATCACACATACTGTAACTGTGTATTTTTCTGTGTTGTATGACATTATGATGACAGTAACAACTGTCATCTTTGTTCTTTAGAGGTGGTCCATGTGAGATTCATCAAGTATTCTGAAAGTATTCTTAAATCGTAGAAAAGTTTCTGTTCTTAGAATGATGAATCCCAAATTTATAATCTCTAAATGACCACACTGTTTACAAACTGCTGTCAAATTTGGACAGCAGCTCTGTTGTTACTCCCAGGTGTGGGTCAGGGTGCAGAAGTGTTTTGTTGTATTCATTACATATTTGAAACAAATTTTTGCCTTGCGTGAGTACAGCCAATGTGTTCACACCTGAAAACGTGATGACCGCCACTTCTGCCACTTCTGCCACTTTTGCCACTTTTGCCTTCAACAATGAATGAGATCACAAATATTACTGCCTTTTACTTGTTTTGGTGAAACCCCCTCTCCTTCTTGGTTTTACCCTGGTACAGAGGCAAACTCATGTCATAACCACAAACGGTGACGTGAGATCAGGGAATCTTGATTTTCACAATAGTAGCTGATGTAGTTTTTCAGCATCACCCTGAGACAGGATGTTTTTTTTATGTTGACAATACAAATGAAAGAAGTCAGACCTGGAGACTTGCTTCATATTTGGCTTTAAGAATTTATCCAGCTCAAAAATAACTTGGTTATTCATCTACAACCCAGTGAAAAGTTGGCATTCTTCCACACACACAAACAACTATATTCAGCACAATTACACCACACTGGTGTAAGACAACAGTCTTTGACATTCACTCTTCAGACTTTACACAGTGATTTTTTCCATGTTAGCATTAAGGGTCACATTACCATCTGAGGGGGTTTAAATCTAGCTGTCATCTCATTGCTGTGGTTACTTGCTCATTAGCTCAGATAACATTTAATAGTTGTAATAATTTATTACAAAATAAATATTATCAATGCAATAATAAAGTTGTCACATTATGAAATCTGGGCTTGTCTGTAGGATTTCTGTTGTAGAAAATCTGTGATTGTCCAGCCTCTGGTGAAGCTACGACAGCAAATCATTCTTTGGATTTAAAAATATGACACTTTATCTCAACAGAATACAAAGCATTCAAATCCCATGAGTCCTGTTCAGCTTTTAACAACAAGCTACAACAGCGAGTTCACATGAGGTTATAATCTCAGTGGCTGCTATCAGCCTGTTGCAGGGTCACATCAGTGAAAACATTCAGTCAGCAGAGGCAGAAGGATATCACCTAATGACATTATCTGTTCTGGATGTAATATATGTGGCTGTGGCGCTTTATGATGCCAGACCTTATTCATCTTCTATCCATTATCTGTCTGCTCTGATGAAAGGACAAATGAAAGTTGAGTAAGGTGTCTCGGATGCTGTCAATGTCTACTTCCCAAAATACCCAGCTGATGGTTGATATGTCAAAATGATAAGGTGTCAGCATCCTTGATGCCACCAGAGCTCACCTCTGTCTGCACTGCTGCATTGGATAAGAGGCTCATGCAGATGGATAACAGGTCAAAGAGCTGAAGCTGCACAGTCATAAAAATGAGCTTTCTACTCGAGCAACAACTGAATCCTAACTTGAGCCTGACTGAATGAAAACACACTCCTTGATGTGACGATGTAAATGTACCTTCTTAAACGAATAACTTTACTACAGAACACTTAACATTATTATACACTGCAGAAACTATGGAGGAGTAATCAACTTTGGAGAGTAATCACACAAAACCTAGGGACCTAGGGACCTTTTGCAAGAACTGGTTTCTTGTAGGACTGGTCAGATTTATAATATATTATACACTGCCTGCCAAAAAAGTTGCCACCAAAAAAAAAAGGTCACGCATTGTAATACTTCTTTGGACCGCCTTTACCTTTGATTCACTGCAGCAATGTTTCAATAAGCTTCTGCACTGTCACAAGATTTATTTCCATCCAGTGTTGCATAAATTTTCCCCCAAGATCTTGCATCAATGATGGAAGAGTCTGACCACTGCACAAAGCCTTCTCCAACACATCCCACTGATTCTCAATGGGGTTAAGGTCTGGACTCTGTGGTGTCCAGTCCATGTGTGAAAATGATGTCTCCCTGAACCACTCTTTCACAATTTGAGTCAGATGAATCCTGGCATTGTCATCTTGGGATATGCCTGTGCCATCGGGGAAGAAAAAAAATATGGATGATGGGATAACGTGGTCACTCGGTGTATTCAGGTAGCCAGTACTGATTCTATCGTGGGACGACCATCAACCACCTCCTGTACATGGATAACATCAAGCTGTATGCCAAGAAAGAGCATGACACTGACTCTCATTCACCTCACAAGGATCTACAGCAATGACATCGGGATGTCATTTGGAATAAAGAAATGTGTGTGAATGGTGGCTAGAAGAGGGAAGATGATCTCAACCGAAGGGGTTGAACTACCTGAAGGCAACATTGCAGATGTGTAAGACAGCTACAAATATCTGGGGAGTCCACAGACAAAAAACAACCATGAGGAGGCAGCTCGGAGGTCAGCCACAGCCAAGTACCTGCAGAGGGTGAGATCCAGGCCATTAACACCTATGCCCTGCCAGGAATCAGACACTCCACTGGCATAATACCCTGACCACTGAAGAGATCCAAGCCACAGACATCAAAACAAGGAAGCTCCTCACAATGCATGGAGGGTTTCACCTCAAGTCCAGCATCCTGAGGCTACACAAGAAGTGAAAAGATGGGGGCCGAGGGCTGAGGACTGTCAGAGCCACGATCCAGGAGGAAACAGCAGGCGTGAAGAAGATGGCCCCCAACGACGAACTGCTGAGTGAACGCCTCAGGCAACAGAAACCCAACAAGGAGGAGGAACCTGAAGAGCCATCATGGAAGGACAAACCCCTGCATGGCATGTACCACCGACAGACTGAAACAGTGGCTGACATGGAGGGAACATACCAGTGGCTGGAAAAGGCTGGACTGAAAGACAGCACAGAGGTTCTGATCATGGCTGCACAAGAACAGGCCCTAAACACACGATCCATAGAGGCCAGGGTCTACCACACCAGACAGGACCCCAGGTGCAGACTGTGCAAAGAAGCCCCTGAGACAGTGCAGCACATCATAGCGGGCTGCAAGATGCTGGCAGGTAAAGCATACCTGGAGCTACACAACCAGGTAGCAGGCATTGTGTGCAGAGACATCTGCACTGAGTATGGACTGAAGGTCCCAGGGTCGAGATGGGAGACGCCCCCAAAGGTGATGGGGAACGAGCGTGCCAAGATCCTGTGGGACTTTCAGATCCAGACAGACAAGATGGTAATGGCCAATCAGCCGGACATAGTGGTGGTGGACAAGCAGCAGAGGACTGCGGTAGTGGTAGATGTTGCGATCCCAAGTGACAGCAACATCAAGAAGAAGGAACATGAGAAGCTGGAGAAATACCAAG
>OOFC01041384.1:0-15283 GCA_900323345.1 Pseudochromis fuscus | reverse complement strand
CCCTCTGTGTCTCTGTGACGGGCTTTTGAAATGAAGATAATACTTTAAAAGCATTAAAGAAATATTGAATATCAGCAGCATGAGCTTCATATTGTCAGATTGAATGTTTCCCTATTATTTCATTTTCTGTCTCTTTTCTCTGTGTGTCTGTCCTCACATATCAATTCCCTTAAGAAATGTGCAGGAGGAGGGGATGGGGGGGTATTTGAAAAGAAATCAGACATCCCCTGTGCCAGTGTGCATCCACACACACACACACACACAGATTTACTGGTTTCACAGCCCCCTACCCCACACCGCCTACTGCCTCCTCTCTCTCACTGTCTCCCTCAATCTTTCTCTCTATCTCTCTCCCCCTTCCCCATCTCTCCCCCAAAATTCAATCTTGTATTTGCTAGTGATGGAGAGTAGCTCGGCAGTTTTATGCCAGGCGTGGTGGAATATATTAAACTGCAGGGGGAACAAAAAAATAAATAAATAAAGAGGGGGATCTATCTGTCCTAGTTTCTCTTCATTGAATGAGCATGATTTGGTTGCGCATGCTGTTTTATTTACTTATTTTATTTTATTTTTTTCCACTGGATGCAATGCAGTGTTCAGTACAGTTTGTAGCCCAATATTGATATTGACTGCCTGAGGCTTGTGTGGAGGTGATGGTGGGGAGAGGGAGGGTTCACTACAGCAAAAAGGAAGTTATTAGAGGAGGGATTATGTTATATAATAGACTGAGTTGTCTCGGTGTGGGTGTGACAGACTAAGAAGGACCTAATGACAATGGCCAGATCAGTCTTTGGAGGTAAAAACTAAAGAATTGTTACCTCTGCTAACTGCTGTTGTTTTTTGTTTCTGTTGGTTTGTTTGTTTGTTAGCAACATTACAGAAAAACCACTGAGCAGATCTCATTTTTTTATTATCAAAGATAGGGTATTACACAATGCTTAAAGGCCCCTTCCCACTATGCTGTTTAACGACTGTCGGAAAAACAAATTTGTACGTTTATTGTACTTTTTTATTCGTTTTTCAGCTGGTTTACAGACGTACCTAGACGCTGACAGATGGCGCTCACTGTTACAAACTTTGCACATGTTAAAATTTTCCGGCGTGATTCAATAGTGATTGGCGGTTTTCATATGTTACTCTGGCAGTTTCCTGTTTTCACTGTTACTCGGGTGGTATCGTAGCGGGTTTTAAACTTTTATAGCTGTTGGGCAGATGGACAGCTGATCCGCCTCCAGATACACAACGCAGCATACATCTATGGTTCGGTGAAACCGTCAAGAAAACAACTGAATATCGTCAAAGAAACATTCATACATATATGAGCATCTGATCTCAGGTCAAAGACAGTCCTGGTGACGATAGTAATGAATGGGTATGGACAGATGAACATCTATTAACGTCTAATCACGCCAAAGAAACACCTTGACAATGACCACACCTCCTCTGAGATGTCTGGCCTCACCAGGCCGGGGCTATCACTCCACTGCCCTTGCCCACAGTACCCCTTCTCTTAGCTGGCATAGTACTTCAAAATAAGAGTAGCCTACTCCAAGGACCAAATAAAATTTCCTACCAACTGATTAGGACCGTCCAGGAGCTATGACTGTTGTGATGAGGTGATGGGTGGAGCTTGGTCTTTTATAGGACGCAAACTGGATGTTGATAGACGTAATTCAGACGTTAATCATGCTGAGCTAAAAAAAAATGAATTTGCCTCCATCTGACACCATCTGACGTACATATTTAGATGGAGGCAGAATCGTTAAACAGCAGTAGGGGACAGGACCTTAAGGTTTGGGCATTAGCAAATTTGTGATAAAAAAAAACATAGTGATGCTATTTCACCACAAGAGGGCAACAGTGTTCAATCTGTAGCATCAACACAGCTGGATTATGCCTTGGGGGAGGTTTGTGCTCACTGATTGCTTTCTAGTGTTTGTTTTAGTAATTGATAATAAACTTGTTATCTTGTTTTAGCCCTAGATGATGTTGTGCTGTTCTGATGCTATATTAACCTCTGAAATCACCCTGTTACATCCAGCCTATAAAACCAAACCAGTGTCGCTCAATTTGCTGCAGCACAAACAATATTTCTCGTACCGCCACCTTTCCAAACAAGACCGATGATATGGCCGTATCTCTGATGAGCGGGCTCCTGCGGTGATATTAAAAAGCCAAAGAACACTTTGACTGGAGAGTGCAGCAGGAAGCCTGGTCCCAATTTCTGTGCGTCTGTAGTCACAATACAATATGATGTTCTTCTCACTCTTTACTGGCAAAGCAGGAAATCAAGCATGAATGAGCAGGTCACTTTTGTGTGGGCTGCTGTCTCTCTGGCAGCAAATACATAGCTTCATCAAATCTTTTTTTTTTTTTTTCCGCTGTGGATTGGACCAGCAGCAGATGCAGCGATGGAGAGATGAAAAGATGAGGAGGGAGTGCGGAAGAGGAAGAGATTGAATGAGGGTATGAAAGCCAGGCTGCAAGGGGAGATGAAAAGAAGCCTCAGAAGGAAGTGAAGCCACTGACAGTCAGGTACGGGTGTCTGAAATGTGTTACAGAAAATGGAGCGAGCATGTAAAAGAAATGGAGGGAATGTGTGTGTGGAGGGGGAAGGAGCCAAGAAGGGAAAGGCCAAAACAAACAAACAGGGAAAACCACAAACTCGGCTGACAGAGCTGATTGATGGAGAGGAGCTGGAGGGAGATGGGTAGCGGTTATTGAAGGAGAGCGCGGCCAATAGCCTCCCGTGGGTCCGTTGTGTCAAGTCCATATCCGCAGCCAGCAAGGCAGCAACTGTAATAGGGATTCCCTATTGACCGGTCGACGGGAGGCAGGTGGGAGGCCGTGGATCTGCTCTCTGAGCCCTGGTAGGAGGAGACTGACACCACATGTCTCACCCCCTTTCTTCTTTTTTTCCTTCCTGTCCTTCCCCGGCTCCCCTTGCTTCCTTTCTTACCTCTAGCATCCCCCATTTTTTTCTGCCTCCCCTCCTCCCGTTGCTCTTCCCTCTCCCTGAACACAGAGAAGCAGCTTTGTCAAGGGGCTCTGATCAATACCTCATATGTCTTTCGCAGCCTTGACATCACTGTGAAATAGAGGAAGCAGCGAGGAGTCAGGGAGCAGGAATGCGCACAACAGCAGGTGGTTGTTTGGATTCAGGTGAAGTGTCGTGGGTATCTGTGAAAGGTGTCACAGCCCTGAATATCACTGCAGTGTTTGACCTGCCTTCATTCCTGGAACCCGGAGCTTTTCTTCTGCACTGCATCCACCTGAATGTTTCATGACTGAACCGTCAGTCAGACGTCAGTACGTGCCCACTCACTTCCTCGCTCTCAGATCTTCTCATTGTTCCTCC
Source organism: Pseudochromis fuscus (assembly GCA_900323345.1). Classification (NCBI taxonomy): domain Eukaryota; kingdom Metazoa; phylum Chordata; class Actinopteri; family Pseudochromidae; genus Pseudochromis; species Pseudochromis fuscus. Next base: position 11,925 of record OOFC01041384.1, on the reverse strand, counting down.
GCGCCTGACACAAAAACACACCTTCTGTGTGTGTGTGCGTCTGCGTTTGGATGCTTGCGCAACTCCCCGTCATTCATCTTTTGTATGTGTCGGATGCTCAAAGGCGCCCACCACAACTTTCCGGAGAGATGCATTACCGCCGGTGTCATCTCCCCCCTGTTGCCGTGGCACCCAGATGCAGCCTGGAGATCATTGATTGACGCAGTGGCAGTATCATGGCTGACATGACAAGACAAGTGACGGGTGACACTCTGACACCCGAGTCTCACGCCAGCGATGACAGAGCCTCGTGGATGACAACGTGCTCCCGCCGACTTTCTTTACACGCCATGACACATGCACACGTGTTTTTTTGGCAGACTTTAGGTCATGTATAGATCATATATGGGATCATACCTACACATTCACGGAGTCAATTTCTTATAGAGCCGGAGTCTTTGATGCTCATATGCGTTATCTTCCTCTCATACACACACCGACATGCACACAAACACCACCCCATCTTCCAAATCCGTCTTTTCCACGGCTCATTTCCTCCCTCCTCTCCTCTAAAAATGACAGTGGCAGATATTTCCACTCACTCGGAAGGAAAAAGAGCAGATATATCTAGTTGAGTCACAAAATTGGGTTCAAATTATATTGCTCTGTCAAGGCTGCCTTGACTTCTTCTTACCAGAGCTGACATTTGGAGTGTATCCGCAGGATACCAATTTTGCTCTCTTCCTCCCATTCAACACTGGACTGACTCACTTTGTTATGTATTTTGGATGCACTCTTGGACTATTAGATATTGTTTTACTGGCAGAAGGTTTTCCGTGAGTTTTGTTCACACCTATTTACAGGTTGTAAAAAGTTCAAGACTGTGGACTATATATTTTTATTTTTGTCAATCTGTCAGGGTGCCTCGTGACCTTCGTAAAACATTTTATAAGATTGATGAAACTTCCTGTGGGTTTCTGCAGCAGTGAACAACCCACAGGGATGTAGCCTACCTCTCGCTCACCAATTTTACATTTCAACTAGACTTTTTTTCCCATAAAGACTAAAACATTATCATGTTTTTTCCAACTAAATGTTCAAAACAAAAATAATAAAAGTCTTGTCTCACCTCTGAGGCTGCTAAGCATATTCAAAAAACACAGGTTATGCTACACAGCTGTGGACCAGATGCTCCCATAAGTACACTATGGATATCCATTTTAATTTGTTGTTTCAGGGCAGACAGAGCGGAAACATCAGCAAACTAATTCATCTGCTCCTGCTGTTACTGTTCCTTGACATCAGCCTGATATCTGCAGACAGCTGCTTGCTGGTGTTAGGTGGGGACAAATTGAACAAAATGGAAACCACAGTGCTCTGTCAGGTACCATGAAACACAAATCACTGTACAGTCTTCTTTTTTTTTTTCCCAGGGCTGTCTTACTTGTAAATACGACCATTAGACTCACTGTAAGATCTGCACACCTCCTGCAGTTTGGTGAACTGCCACGACTCCAAGGAGACTCAGATAAAGTTGCAGCATGTTGAACTATTTGAAACAGAAAGATATAAAACAAAGAAAAACCAATTTAAAATATAAAACTGTATGAATATGCAGAATCAAGGCTGTTGGGCTTTTTTGCTATCAAGACAATAGGATGAATGAGTTTTACTGATACAGAAAATCCTAAGTCAAAGCATGACTCTGCAAATAGCCCGATTTCCTCTATGATTTTAACAGCTGTGGTTTATTGCTTACTGTAGTTATCCTCACACTAATTTGCATAGTCATTTTAAGATATCCTCCCTGCCAACCTGCGGGGCTGCACCGTGCCACCAACTTGTCACCAACTTTCCTTTGCAGTCCAAACCACAGCTAAATGCTCTTTTCCTAAGCTAAGATTAGTGTCAGTGACACTCCTGAGCCTGGCTGACAACACCTACAGGAAGCAGCCTGAGAGAGGGAAGGCTAATTGAGAAATAGCAGATCCCTTCCTCAGGATACTCTAATGCAAATTCCTCCTGTTTGTGCCGAGACTCCCTTTCAGTCCAGTAACCCCCTGCCTATCTGTTAGCCACGCTTTTACCTCCTCGGGCTCCTGCTGGACTTCCTGTAAGTAAACGACACATTGATGCTGAACTGCACCTCGTTTCAGTTACATAACCCAGAAAACTGCAGTTTTAGTGTCAACTGATTGAAAAAGACTGAAATGGAAAGAGAACAGAGAGAAAATATTAACACACTATTTTGATTCTTTGTCATTAATACAATCTGAAAGGCCACATGGACACACACACACACACACACACACACATACAGAAGCCGAACAAAATGGAAAACAAGCTGCTGAAGGGCTGAAAACCACTTTCTATAAAATCCTCAGGCTTTGACATGGTATTGAGAGGATGCAGGGATTTACTGTACAGCAGCGAGGCTGTAGGTTAAACCATACAAGCTTCTCTTTTGATTTTGGATCTTCTCCACAGAAAGAACAAATTTAGAGTTAAATAGTTGGAGGTTGAAACCATTCTTCTCCACTATTGCCTTCAAATAAAATACAGGCAGAGCGAAAGCCTTTCTCACTTTATTTTAAAAAGCTGTAGTCCTCCTCCTCCTGTGGAAACAACCAGTCACAGAGAAATTTAAAGGTTCCTCTTACAAGGTAGTCGCTGAGGCACAGCGTATACTGTGTGACGTGTGTAACACTTTTTAAGTCTCAACCTTGTCGAGGGTTTCACGGCTTAGTGAACTTCTCTGTCGTGCTGCCTTTCGTGGCCTCTTCAGATTCCCGAGGTCAAAGCGCCGAACGCATGATGCAAAATTTAAACAGCTCCGTTTGCCTTTGAACGTCGCTCCGCTGTTTTTTTCACATCCTGTTGTGTTGACAGCGTTTCGCCTGTTCAACACAGCTGTGCCTTTGAACTCTTTCTGGTACTGACTCCAGCCGAAACTGCTGAGTCGTCGGGGCCGCTAAGCAGCATGTGTGTGTGTGCATGTTCGTGATGTGTAAGTGATATGTGTGTGACAGCAGAGGAGGCTGTTGGACAGCAAGGACGTAGCGTGATGACAGCTCCATTAGTGGCTCTCCTGGGGCTCTGGAGGGGCCCTCGGATCAATCTGGCCCCTGCTTGGCCCTTGGCCTCGCTGTGTCTGTGGTCCTCGGCTCAGCCCTGCGTGCACACTGTATTGGCAAGCACTGTTGATACAAGGGCAAGCACACACAAGGTTATAGATGCATTATGCATGCAACGACACACACTCAGTGGCACCTGTATGCATGCAGACATAGTGGGAATTATGAATATGCACATATACATTTCCATTATAATTATGATGCAGATGTTCATATCACATGTCCTTCAGATTGACACGGAGAAACACATATGAACAAATTAGGAATCTGTAATTAGCACTGCTTCATTATTTTTACCCAAAGAAAAGTCAAAGTATAAAAGTATTTGTAGGAATTTAAGTTCATACAGATGTTCATAACACAGAGACATATTTTAAATCTAAAAATAAACTTCTTGTTAACCATACAAATCACTGCTTTTAGGAAAATGTAATTATGTTCACATAAAAACACTAAAATAAAGTCATAAATTTGTCTTGATTTCACAAATATTTTGTCTTTATTTAATAGATGAACCAGTTGTATACAAGTTTAATACTGTGATACATTTCTAATATTTTACACAGTTGCTGAGTTAGACTGAAACATTGGTTTTGTGTTTGTTGATTGACAAATAGCTTGTATGGTTACAGAAATAAAAAGGATGTTATCAGTTGTGTTGTTTTACACATTCTTCATTAAACATTAAAAAGCCCCAAATCCCACAGTGTTTTATGAAAAATTAAAGCTATGAGCATTATTTTGAATATGGAAAATTAGGTTAAAAAAATATATGTATATTATCTAAAGTATCTATAAAATCCTAATTTAACTACTGGCTTGGAAAATCACTGCAGCCCATGTCCTCTTCAGCCATAAGTGGGATTGGAGAAAGCAGCAGGAGGTGATCTGTCTGCTCGCTACGACCTCAGATTTGTCAGGCTACAATGTGCGATCACAGCGAGGTTAAAATGCACAGGTCAAAGGTCACCTGGATCAATAGTCGTGTTGTTTCCTGCCCCCGTTTGATTGTTTGGCCCGTGTACGTCCGCTCTGTGTGTGGCACATTGATCTCCAGAAAATGTGAAGTTGTCAACTCCAGTGTCCGTCAAACTGCCTGTCAGAGCCATTTGTCTTGTTTATATGTGTCAACAGGGGACACTTGTAGACCAGTAAAACACACTTTCCTGAGTTCTGAGCCCTCCCGTGATGGACAGTTGTTTGCCGACGTCTTTTGCATTGATCATCCCCGCGCGAGGAATGGCTGGTGCTTGACAGTGATATTACTGAATCAATGAATAAACAGAAATCCCGCTGTGTGCTCGCAGGAAAAGGTGCGGCGCTCTCAGCAGGTGCACGCATGATGTATTTGCAACTTGATCAAATCTATCACAAACCCAAAACTTGGCTGTGAGAGCTGTTTGCGCTGTAAATCTCTTGTGGGCTTACTCTCTCATTACATTTGCTTCCCCCATTTCCATGTCTTTCCCAGGTTATGGGGCTAATTCTTCACATCTCCTCCTATATCTCCAATCTCCTTCCCCGGGTGTTAAATTATGGATGAAACCTACCTGACAAGGCACAGAGTTACATAAGCCTCCCTCCGTCCTCTCACCTGGATCCCAGTGGCTTCATTATTCTGTGTGAGGATCATTTGGCTGTGAGTAAGCCCTGCCCCACCACATGGGAGTCGACATTAATATTTATTAGAAAAGGATTTTTGAGAGTGGTGGAGATACTGGGGAGGTGGAGAAGAAAGAATGGTCGGGCAGGAAATGAGAAAAAGACAGAAAAAGGACACGTGTGTCCCAGAGAGGACGGCGCTCAGTGTGTTTGTGTGTGCAGACGATTGTGACACGTTCACGCGACAGCAAAAGGTTTTGAGAGCTGGACAGACCTGAGATATAGAGGACGATGCAGCCATCTGTTTCAGCCATTTTTTGTTCGTTTAATTCTTTATTTTTTGGACGTGGGGGGGAGAAAGCTAATAATGTGTGTTTTATCTCCAGGCTAACAGCATGTTGGGTTATTTATTCATGATTTGATTCAGTGTGCCAAGAGTGTACCCTATTTTTTTCTGCAGAGCCTGGCATTATCTCAGCTTTTCTCCTTGACCTGACCATATGGACTAATAGACTTAGATGTTGCCACACTACGACCTAAAGTTAAATTAAAAGAAGATTCGATTAAATATGAAAGAAAATACAAATTGCTTTTCGTGTTCAAGACGATACATTGTAATAAATAGGAATACTTTCATTTACATTTTAATTTGAAATTTACATTTTGTTTATGTTCATGCCAAGGTCTCATGTTTTCATTGGGTTCTTGGATGACAACTTATCATTGACAATCACTTGTCTCTCACCTGCTGCTCAGCGATACATTATCGCCTCATGTTGGGAGGCGTAATCGTGTATTTACCCACAATGACACTCCGTCTTGCTCCAACGTGTTCGCAGTGGCTCCAAACCGTGTAATCCCATTAGTTGTTTGGGCCCATCGGCTCTCTGGACGGCGCATATTGAAAGCGGGCCTCCTTTTTAGGCCTGTTGCGCTCCCTTTGCACTAACAAGATTCGAATGCTGTGCACAGCGGGTGTCATTACATTTGAGGTTGTGGGTGAGGAGCTGCTGCTGTGGCTGCATCACGGTACATAAGTTCATCTAGTTTAGGAAATGCATATGGAGGTGGAGAGCAAAGCATCAGTGTTGGGTCAGGATGTTAACTGGAGGCGGTTGCAGCAGAATATGGGAAAGAAATAACAGCGGCTCCTCCAGTAAAATCATCTGGAACCAGTTTTAGTTGTAATTACCTCGACCAAGGACGTTAAAAATCCCAGAATATCCTCAGTGCTTTTAATGACAGAATAAGGTAGTGTCACTATTTCACCACAAGAGGGCAACAGCGTTCAGGCCTTACCATCTGTACAGTTGAATCAAGCCTCTGCAGAGGTTTGCGAGCGCTTTCTAGTTCAATTTCATGTGTTTTTATTCTCTTTCCAAAAGTTTCTCAGCTATTGAATTTTTTTGTTCTGTTTAAACTTTCTCTGATTTAACAGCGGTCACATTTTTTAAATTCCAGTTAAGTTTTTGAATGAAGCAGCTATAATCAGTATGTCTGCAATTACAAAGGATCCAATGACTATCTGTAACTCTATGTAAAGTGAAGAGAGACACACAACCCACAGAGAATTATCCACATTTCTTCTTTCAACTCTTCAGACTTTCAGCTTTGGTTTCCTGTCGCGTACTGTTTTGTTTCACTCGTAGTTAAATTAATTATCTTTTTTTTTAAATTGTACTTCAGTTCTCATGAGTTACAACCTCAGGGAGCAGATTTAAAAATACCACATTTTCCTACTTGGACTCACAAAGCCTGGTACGAAGGTAATCAATGACTCGTGGGGAAGCCGTATTGAACAGAATTTACATTATACACACAATTTATATGACACATCCGACCAAAGACTTTAACTAAATAACAGCACAATCTAATTTAAAAGTGCACAGAAGGGTGTTAACTAATAAACTAATATTAAAAAGCAAGTAATATGTTTTTATCGGCATTTTTGGAGGTGTTTACCAAAAGCAGAGAATTGGTCATTGGGATTTATTTTGCCATACACAAAAGCATTCATCCTCGCTCACAGATGCCGAGGCATATGGCCGACCCAAGCAACAGCCATCTTTTCTCAAGAGTGATGTGTTTTCTGTCTCCCAGCTGCCTGGCATAGCACTCTCTCCCAAAAAACTGCGCTCCGAGATGACAACAAATCAACACTGAATCGGCTCTTACGGGGTAACCCTTGTCAAACTGCATATAAAAATAGTGCCGAAAAGTCATTTTGCCACTCTGCTTGTAATTCCACGTCCATTTAGGCTTACCTTTAAAATTCTGACACTTAAAAACACATGAGTACCTCTCAAAAGTTTATTTTTCTTGTCTTTTCCAGTCGGTGTGACTGTGTCAGGAGTTGGCAAACAACAAGCACAAACAACAGTCTCAGATACTGATGCATGACTCATAGATTTGCTGGGTGATTAGTTTGATAATTAGCTGGATATCCACCTGCCAGACGTCTTCGAAATACAGAGGAAAGAGGCTTGTTCTGTCTTCCTTGCTGCCTCTTTTTATGTTTTCAACGACACTTGTAGATGTAATTAAGCCTGTTAACCTGTAATGTTGTGCACTTGCACTAATGAGGTAGAGATGATAAACTTGTCCTGCTGTCTTTACCATACAATAGAGTCTTACTGGTTCAGTGTTGGCTTTGTTAGCTAACACCATGTATTACTGTGTATTTGACATTACCTTGTTAGTACCTGATCTCCTGTGGTTCCAAAAAAGGGACCAGCCAGGTACTAGCAGGTACTAAAATGTGATTGGGTGGAATTGTCGCTGCGTCATTGCATCATCACTGTGCGGCACGCAAGTATTTGTACCCACAAGCCGAATAACAAGTTTTTACTTTTAGGGGAGCATCAGTCGAACACAAAAACATGAGATTGATGGAGCAGCTGATCTCCAAAAATGTCAGAGTCCTTTTTAACCAGGTTCTAATTTAATGGATTATTTGAAGCTAAAACAGCAAATTTCTCACAACAATCAAAACAATCTTCAAATTACTTTCTGTGACACCACAACAGTAAAGTTGTGAACATTACTTCATCAACTTTCTCCTCCTTCGCCTGACGACCAGCTACATGGAGGAGGGACCATCCTCTGTAATGGAAATGTGACCAAATAAGCCGAGTAGAGTTAAGGTTTTTGTATTTGTAAAGCAAAACAGGAACTTAATTTGTAGAGTAACAAACACTAGAGATATTTGCCACCATTAGCAAAAACTACTTACCAGCAAATACTGGTTATACCATCAAAACTAGGTCTGCATCAGCAAATCCAAAAACATATATCGACTTGAACAATTCAACAATTCATTGCTTATTTATTTAACTTTTAACATACAACAGAAAGAAACTTTTTGTCTGTTTTTTTTTTTTAAAGTTACACATTTGTAAGACCCTTTTAGCCTAATGTTGTACAGCGCCACATGAAATTTGGTAAATAATTCATACGCTCAGCACTTTAATAATTCTATAATGTATAAAAAGCGCAGCCCCCTCAGGCTTTAGCCCGTATGTTTGCAATAAGATGAAGAGAAATGAATATGGATTTGACAGAAACCTGACAGATTGAGGTTAGACCGGAGGGTATGGCTAAAGCTAAAGACTCGTGCAAAACTTTCACTTCAATTACATGTACAGACTGACACTGTCACAGATGAAAATAGGATTGCCAAGAAGTGTTTGCACAACACCACAGTGATGCATGTTGATATAATGTACTGCACACTTGCATAAAATCCCTGGATGCAGTATTTACCCAAACACCTTTGCCAGGCTGGAATAAATACAGATGAAATCCGGTGTGTTGGTTCAAAGATCTTCTGTTGTGGTGTCTGATCCTTCCAGAGCAGATCACAGCACATATGTCAGGCTGGTCTTTGGGAAAACACCCCCTCCAGCCACCAGCCTGCAAACCTGTGACACTGAGAGTCTCATTAAAAAGATATAGGAGGTTCATGGCACGCAGGTTAGGAGGGCGCTCACTCCACTTTCGGACCATAAACCTCCAACTTCTTCCATGTGACCGCTCTGCTGATGCGTCAAGAAAGCCTGTGGACAGCTGTGCCAAGGTCTCGCTGTGCTTACCTTGTAAAACGGTGACAAACACCGGCTGGAAAAAAACAGAAGTAAAAAATTAATTTGAAAAGGGGCCAAATAAAAAGAAAAGAAACAAATGTGTGTTTGTAATAAATCAAGCCTTAAAGTGAAGAGTTATTCCTCCAAAGGGACGTTAGAAGAGGAAACCACACACACCACAGCGAAACAGAGTGAAACCCACTTTCCTGTTTACACTCACACAGAGGTCACTCTTACAAAGTGGCTTTTTATTTAAGCTGTTCATCCAAACACCTGTGGGTTTATTTTCCTGTTATTTTCCTTTACCGACCTCAGTCTTCATCAGGTCTCATCCTGTGCAGAGGCATGTGGTTAATTGCACTGAGGCTGAATTAGCTAGTAATTATTCTGCTTTTTCTGTAGCAACTGGTTGTACAAGTCCATGGGAGTTGACTGTAACAATAATTTACATTTTTACCTGGTCTGCTGTAAAGAAGATGTAAATATGAGCATTGGTATAGACGAGATGTAAATCTGATCCCTCTTGATCCTCCTTTTTTTTTTTTTTTTTAAGGTTGTTTTCATTTCAAACAACTGACCATGAAAGCTTTGCGTTATATACTCTACTGTGCCAAAGCCAAAAAAAGCACCTTATTTTTGTTCATCAGCATGTAGATGAGAGGTAAATGTATTCATCTCCGACTGCAGTGAAGCCTGCTCTGTATTCATATCTACATTTGCATATTTGCCAATGATCTCTCTTCATCTGCACTCGCTCTCTGTTTGTTTTATCATAGAGGACTGACAGTAAAATTACTTCTTTTTTTTATTTTCATTTTATCCCTTTTATAAAAGTAATAAAGGCTGATATCCAGGGGGCATGGAGTTTCTTTGATAGAGTACATGTTAATTAAAGTGGTAACATTTGTAGCCCAAAAGTGCTGGTGTATGAAAGTGTCACGGTTCTGCCTTATAGTTTCATTATGTATTCAATAAGTGCGCTCGTCAGATCAAGTGTCTGTCAAATGGGAGATGTAACATTTACATGCTGAATAGGTCAGATTTATATATCATCATGTGTATGTTTTCTTCATCCTCTCATTTTAGATGTCAGAGGGAAGATGTCTGCTCAATGAACCTGTCCAGATGATGTGTTTACTTCCTCTTTTTACTCCACTGTGAGGTACAGTACAGTCTTGTCACACATTCATCCTCATATCCATTGTCTTACTTTGAATAAATGTATGTATTCAGGTGACATCACAAAAAAACTCCCACAGCTGTGATTTTTTTATTTTATTTTACATATTAGAGGCTCTGGCTTCACATCAAAGATTGCCACTGTGTGTGACAATGGGAGCTGCGCCACCATCACAGTGAATGTATCGGATTCCAATACATTATTCAAGACTCACTCCTATACATATTCACCAATCTGGAGTCAATTGAGCTGCAAGGCTGTACAATTGCAGAGATGTTCCCAGTCAAGCAAATAAAAGAAAATACAGGCTATCGGAGACAAGCTGCCGAGAACAGTCAAACAGTGATAAAATTTGATGAGAATTTCTTGCGTGAAATGCTATTCAGAAGGAGCTCCAAGTTTGTTCTGTGTGTGTGTGTGTGTGTGTGTGTGTGTGTGTGCGTGTGTGTGTGTGGCTTTTCTTAAGCGACTGGCCATGAAATATTTTCACTTTCTAAAGCTGTTAAAGTTTTTTTGTTATGGGGTCAGAAGCTGCTTTCATAATTTGTCCTCCAAGGCATTTATGTGTTGTATTCTTCTTTTTTTTTCTTTGAGCGACATTCACTGCTGTGTACAATACAAGCTACAATGTAACGTGGATGAATAGACGTGACATATTCCAGAGGTAAATGAGTTGTCAGTGGCTGATGTGACTGTAGCTTCCTGGTGTTGCTGCCTTCAGAAAAGAAAAAAAAAAATGAATGCAGATTATGGACAGAAGACTCCGTCTGTTTATGTATTTAATGCTGAGCATTAATGAGCCTTGAGCCGAGGAGGGGATGTAAACAACAACCTGTGAAGGGCTTGTGAAAACTCCCTGGGTATGTAGTATGTAATGTAGCCCCATTACTAACAAGGCCATTAAAAATGCTCATAAATCATTATTTATTTGAGTTTTGTTCCTGCTTTGTGTTTTATTTTTGTTTTGTGGTCATTTAGTGTCTGTTTGCTGCTTTTTTGTGTCTCTTTGTGGTTGTTATGTGTCTCTTTGCGGCCTTTTTATGTCTCTTTGCGGTTGTTTTGTGTCTCTTTATAGTCGTTTTGTATCTATTTGTGGTTGTTATGTGTGGTATTTGGGATTGTTGTGTCTCTGCAGTTGTCTTGTGTCACTTTGCGGCAATTTTGACTCTGTTTATGGTTGTTTTGTGTGTGTTTGCAGCCATTTTCTGACTCCCAGTAGTCATTTTGTGTTTGTTTAAGGTCGATTAGTTTTTCAGTGAAGTCATTTTGGATCAATTTGTAATTGTTTTGCACTTTTATGTGATCGTTTTTTGTCTCCTTGTGGTTAATTAGTGTATCTTTGTGGTTGGGGTGGGTTTTTTGCAGTTTTTTTAATCTCTTTGTGGTTGTTTTGTGTTTCTTTGCTATTGTTTTTTATTTCTTTGTGGTTGTTTTGTGTTTCTTTGCTATTGTTTTGCCTCTTTGTGGTTGTTTTTTATTTCTTTGCTGTTGTTTTACCACTTTGTGGTTGTTTTGTGTTTCTTTGCAGTTTTTTGTCTCTTTGTGGTTGTTTTTTGTAGTTGTTTTGCCTCTTTGTGGTTGTTTTGTGTTTCTTTGCAGTTGTTTTATCTCTTTGTGGTTGTTTTTTTGCAGTTTTTTTGCCTCTTTGTGGTTGTTTTGTGTTTCTTTGCAGTTGTTTTGTCTCTTTGTGGTTGTTTTTTTGCAGTTTTTTTGCCTCTTTGTGGTTGTTTTGTGTTTCTTTGTGGTTGTTTTTTTTGCAGTTTTTTGCCTCTTTGTGGTTGTTTTGTGTTTCTTTACAGTCATTTTTCTTTGTAGCCATTTTCATTCACATCTTTGTAAGGTTGTTTTGTGCCTCTTCATTGTTGCTTTGTATATATTATTTTGTTTCTGCTTTTTTTCTCCTTGATTTTGGTTTCTCTTCCTTTGCTCAGTCCCATAATCAATACTG